>RJWM01001841.1:0-143197 GCA_004363535.1 Dasyprocta punctata | reverse complement strand
ACATGTCTATATCTGTCAATATCCCCAACCCCTAGGAAGGTAATGATATGCAATATTGTAACTACTGCCAAACTTCAACCACCTCAGTGTGTAAACCTACAATGTTATCGTATCAGATCTGTTGTTGTTGTTTGTCTGTCTTTTTTGACTTTTATTTCTAGCTTCTGTATCTATTTTCTCTTAAATAAAAAAAACAAAACAAAAAAACAAAAAAATGAAACCAAAGCCACAAGTCTCAGTTACAACAACATAGAAATCTGCATTCTGATGAAAGGAAAAGGAGAGGTGACACAGAATAAATAGGAATAACCCATTAAATTTGCATATTTACCATGTTGCTTAGATTTCTTTTTCTTTTTCTTCTTCTTCTTCTGTTTTGGTTTGTAGTGATCTTTATCTTTCTTCTCTTTCCTTTCCTTATCCTTTTCTTTTCTCCTACCTGAATAATAAAAGCAAATACTTCAGTAATCCTGAGGGACCCTGAGGTGTTCCTTTGTGGTTAACCTAAAAGGCAGCATTTATATTTTCATCAGCTGTCACAGTCACCTGCCCAGAGTGGATGGAGTCAATTAAACTGCTCATGAGTCTGGAAGTCCTGTTTAGCTTATTGGACTATAAGAGGGGATCTTCATTAGCAGTGTTGAGAAATCCCAACTCCTGACACCTTAAAGTTAACACAGACAGTAGTTAAAACCTTTCAATGAGTTATATACTCAATTTCCTAATGTGGCACATAGTTAAACCCCATAATTTTAAAAAAAAGACCTCACCGAGGAGACTCAGCATTTCCATATGTAACTTATGAAGAGAATACATAATACGATTTTTAAAAGTGGGCTTTTTTCCTTTGAAAAAAGTACTTTAAAAAATCAATTAAGTAATTTGTAAATAACAATTTCAGTCTTTTGATACTTTCCTTGTGTGTATTAAAAAATGTAATTCAAATTTATTTCCCTAAAATTTTAAAGCATTCTTTTCTCCAATCATATGTACTTTGACGAAAATAATTGGATAGCCTAGAAAACATTTTTCAAATTAAATTATCACATATATTCTAGTAGCTATTCTTTCAACCAGCATGGTTTAGCCCACAATTTGTCAACAGCGAATCAATTTTGAGAGACTCAAGTTCTGATTAGCTAAGTTGAAGAATATTTAAGACAATCATTCATTATTTCATGACTGTTAATTATTACAGCACAAAAAATAGAAAAGGTGGCAAAAACTCAGTAACCTTTTTATAAGGTGTACTGAAAAAGAAAAAAAAATTTCAATGTATCATCCATCTTCTAAGTATCGAGAATATTATGTGGATGCTTATTTGAAAGTCATAATTTGAAGTAATTTTTTGAAGGCCAGATACAACCATGACAAAAAATGCATGCAGAACTACAAGATGCGTCCTGAAGAAGCAGCGCATCTGCAGCTGTCCAACACTGATAAGCAATGAAGCAGATGATCACACGGAAAACGGCACAAGAGGGCAAAGAAGAGCGAGGCTTTCCCTCCCTCTGTCAGGCTTTCTAGTCTTTTGCTTAAAGATTACTTTCTGTTCATACCAAAGGTAGTTGAGCTTTTTTCTTCCAATTTCACTTTTTTTTCTGTTTTCAAGATTCCTGTGGGTTAAGGGGAAAAGAAATACATTTCATTAGAAAAGACTATAAATATGGGACAGTTTTCAATGATAACAGTTTACAAAACTCTATATGATCCTCTTTCTCCCCGCTAAAGATCTACATTACTTTACTGCCAGAACTAGTAACAAAAGAGTGGGATTTCTTACTTCAAAAAACTGATAAATTAGGGCCAAGTTTTGTTCCTTCAGACTACCCAAGTTCAAAACCTGCCCTGAGTATGTCACTTAATGACTCTGAACTTCGGTTTCCTTATCTGTCAAATAGGAACATGCGTGTTGACCACATGTCACTATCAAGACTATAAAAGCAAAAATACGTAAAATGTTTAGACTCATGTATGGCAGATAAGTTTATTTTTTTTTTTCACTTTTTCTTTTGTGGTGGGATAACAATTTGAAATTATACCACTTTCAGAAATGGCTTAACTACAGGTCTGACTATAAACAAGAATGAAGATGTCCACCCTAACCCTAACCCTAAGTAGGAGCGAAGGTCTCCTGCAATGCTTTTTACAGCCTTTGCCCAACTCAGGAGACACCAACACCCATGTAAGTAATGTGCCCAAGGACCACTGCTGCTTCTGCGACAGTTCTGACACAAATGCAACGCATGGCATCTGAATGAAATATTACAGTTGGCTAGACTGATTTTAACACACTGTATACAATTGTTTAAACTAATATCTGACCTTTTGCTGCCTAAAACAAACTTTTACACGTTTAAATTCCATTATAAAATGTTATTAGGCAACAAAGATAACCAAAGCAGAACATATTGCACATTGTTTTGGTTTGTATATAAATGTAAGATCCAAAGGCATATTTACACATAAAATAATTAATTTTAATGACACTTAGCTTTTATTATCTGTAGTTCAAAACACATTTTAAGCCAATATTGTACCTCATTAACAGAATAGTGAGATGACGCGGAAATATTTAATGATTCTCATTCCGGATGTTAGTAACTTATTTGTGGCTAGGGTTCATTTAAAAAACATACTATAATGCATTTACATGACAACGTAAAAAATCACAACGAATTTTATTAAATTTTAGTTACTATCACCATTTATTACTTGTTTGATTTTTTAAAATCATTCTACAACAGTATCAAAAACCTAGCACTTCATGCACCTTTGAATACTTCATATGTGTGATTTAAACATAGAAACATAAAAATACCACTCAGACGCTAATAAGGGCTGCTAAATAAGTTTTAAATGAATAAGAATATTGATCTTTTCATCTATTATGGAAGAAAAAGTGAAAAGGATATTAGCGAAGGGGAAATACATTTCCTCATTTCAAGACTAAGAACAAATGCATCAACTTTTCCTACTAATTTTGTAGCATGGGAACTATACAAATTATGCAGTTTTCTTGAAAACTGGACAGTGTTTACAATTCAAACAATGAAAATGTGCTTGCAGATCCCCAGTGAGAGCAGAGGTGGGTCTGGAAGCAGTACTTGACAATAATTATTGCCTCCGTGCTCCTCTAGAGCTCGGATATTCAGGGAAAAGTTAGAGCAGTGCCACTTGGGATCCCGGAGTCTGAGAGAGGGCCAGGTTAAAGGAGTTGCCTTCCTCCATTGCTTCCCTTGACTGCAGTGTGTGTCACCTGCCCCTCAGGAATGTGGACGACAAATGCGGGGTTATGGAGCAGTACATAATACAGAGGACAGCACAATAGGACACATGCAGTCAGTCCAGAGTGCTTTCAGGACAGTCGGTTCCAGCACCAGCTGTCACATATTCCTGGGGTTTCCAAACCTTTAGCTTTTATAAGTAGTGAAAGTGCAAAGCAAAACTGGGAAACTGACAAAAGTGTTGCTGTCAATGTTTTATACAGAACAGGATATTAGAATAAATATTCAGATATATAATAGAAGCAGAACTTTTTAAAATACCCACAAACAGAAAAACAAAATAAACCTATTCTAGAATTCAACAAAGAACATATTTACTTTTACAAGAAATTCACTACATAGCTCTTACTTCACTCTCTTCTAGAATTTGAAAACTTGAGCACTAGATTATAGAACAGTGATTTTTAGACTTAATTTTGTCAAAAGAACATTTTTTTTCAAATAAACTACGAAATGATAACCTAATACAACAACAAAATGCAAAAAACAAATGAGCTACACTTATTAAAACAAGAAAGGTATCTCTGAATCACAAGTGCTTACACACAAGTTCAAAACCAGCAATGTAAAGTGATTTCTCAAGCCTCCTCCAGTGTGCTAAGCGTCTCAGATTCTTCTGGCTAAAAAGGAAGCAATCCCTGAGACTCTCCATGGAAACGCCAGGCTCTGGAGAAGCCGAGAACATTTGCTGTGGGGGTAGAGGAAGGTTAGAGTTTCCAACTGTAGTCTTGTTTTGAGCAATTCCAGAAAATAAACTGAGGAACAATTTGAAACAAAAAGGTTTTTAAATACTAAATGTACTGTTGACATAAAATGATGGGGGATGATTAAAGACCAGTTTAAGACCAGCCAGTCAGATTACTAGGTAGGGTCCTGTCATGCTTTTTGACAACCTAACTCAGATTAACCCAATGACCTACTCTGGTTTTGCTTGGTGATAAAATTACTGTGCTAACCAATCAAATAATATAACTCATGGACTATATACAGAAGATTAATTAAGAACAGTACAACTATCTTAAGTATGACATACATATATCTACTTATATTTACATTTCATTCAGAAACTAACTCAAAATACGAATGAATTACAGTAAAACAAAGCTTAATAAATTTCATCTACAATGAAATTAAATTCATCTAAAACTTTCTGGCCTGACATTTTAAAGGTATAGTGTTTATTATTCATATCCAAATTAACCAAAATATTCTGCAATAAAACAAAAGTAAGTATTATTTACTCAAAAGTGAGAAAATGAAGATGTATTACTAAAGCTATTTCTTTCAACAGCAGACTAACCAAATAGACTTAAAAGTATATTCTTGTAATCAAATCTCAACTTTGTATTAACAAGGTTTACTAAGAACATGGTATCACTTCTAAGAACACTTGGAATTTACAAATTAAAAATAATCCTACCATTCCATGATTTTTTCTTTGGAATAAACTTAGATTTTACTAAATGATTCATATGATTAACAGACAAAATTTTAGCAAAAAGTGACCACTGGTATCACCTACTACAATCTCTTCATACAGATGAAACGATGAGTTTTAGGCAGGTTGATTTGTTTAATTTTGTTGAAAAGAAAGGAGGAGCACAAAGAAAGGAGGTGAGTGGTTGGTCCCTCAGCATTCCTAAAGGTTATCCCACCAACCCAGCTAACTCTTCTTCTGCCTGAGGCCCCTTGAAGGTAGTCTTGTCTTCCTTTGCACCCAGCAGCATTCTATACTTCTTCAGGGCCTTACACCTTATATTGAAACAACCTATGTATACTTATATTTCAGGTATTAGCTTTGTGTCCCTTCTAGTCTTTGCTCCTAGAGGACAGGTGCTATATCTTGTACAGACTGGGTTCCTGACCTTAAGTCAGAATTTTGTCAAGAACGACTGCTAGTTGTGAGTCTAAGGCCCCTGGAAGACAAGAAAAGATATTTTTCAAAAAGATCTTTTTAAAAGACTTGATCTACTTTACATTCCCAGGTACTAAAGAAACTGAACTAAGTTTTTCTGAAGCTACATCCCTACATCAAGAGTTGGCTCCCTCAGATAAAACATTCTGACAGTAACATAAAAACAAAGGCAATGTTTTTTTGAGTTTTTTTTTATTTTGGTTTTTGTTTTTAACAAATGCAGCAATTATTTTTTCTGCTGATGTGGGTTGCAACAATATTCTTAACCTTCCTCATGTTAACATCTATTCCAGTGGAACAATGTAGACCGATCAGTGCAAGTTCATTATATCTACTGGGAAAGTGACCTGTTACAAACAGGTATCTATAATAATTGGATCATTGACCTTTCAGCATCACTGCTAACCTGAGCCCTCTTAACATATTCTGCACACAAAAAAGTAAAAACTTAAGTCTGCTAAACTAATTCCAATTAACTAATATCCTCATCATGTAAGCTCCCTAAGAGTTTCAAACTGACAAAGAAAGAAAGAAAGAAAGAAAGAAAGAAAGAAAGAAAGAAAACAAGCAAGCAAGCAAGCGCCACTGATACAAGTTCTGGTAAAGAATGCTTTCTGCAGAAACTAAAAAGAAAAAAAAATTTTGGTCTTTTTGAGACATGGTTTCACTATGCAGTTCAGGATGGCCTCAAACTCACAGTAATTCTCTTGCCTCAGCCTCCCAACTGCTGGGATTACACATGTGCACCACCATGCCTGGCAGAAGTTTTAAATTTTAACGTTACCAAAATTTACTTATATAAGATGAATACCAATGAACTAATTATACACACATATGTGTATATACATAGTACACATACATAATGTGTTATACATTATGAGACAAAAACATAAAATCCTGGCATTTAATGCTCTACATGTAAGACAACTTAGGGAACAGACAGAAGTCCACTCATACTGCAAAACAGTGTAGACTGGCTAGGTGGAAAAAACATTAAGAGTGCCAACCACTTAAAATTTAGGTGTAAGCAAAACAGGTTGTCAAGGTTTAAAAAAAAATAAAAAGTCCAATTACAATGTGACCTGAATTCCATTTTCCCTCAAACATAAAAAATTACAAGGGGTAGTAGAAATAAATTAGAATCCTACCCCTCTCACTTCACATACTGTATAAAACCTCTCAAAAACTGAGTAACATTTAAAACCATCCACTTGCTTACAGTAAAATGAAAGTTCCCAACCACTATACTTCCATGAAGCCTAAAAGATCCAAAGGATCTGCACTCTTTCAGACATAGTTACAGATTTGCTGCATGAGAAACCTAAACTTCTATCTACATTTCCCTTCCCCAAGAAACTGCCTGACTGCTTTTACTTCTCAAATAATTATGGCCTATATTCTAAAAAAGAAGACTGCTGTGTACTCCCCTCCAACTCAGCATATTTTAACCATCATGAGGTGCCAGAACCACACCCCCGGGGAAGTCGGTCAATCTCTACAAATATGCTAGAGATTCTGGGGAAAAAAGACCAAGTTAACACTCTGGTTAGGAGCAACATTACCTGGGTAAAAGATCTCCATGCTCAATCCTAGACATGTTGTGGTATATAAACTGGCTAACAATAGTCACTTACACTGATCTGTATTTTAGCCGTAGTACTAGAATTTGAATATATGTATTTAAAGAAATATATTTTCATATGTGTAACTAAAAATAATTTTTCCAATGAATACATATCACAATTTTAACATATTTTCATATATTCAGTACAGAAAGAGATTCCAGAATGTTAAAAAACTATGTAAGACCTTCATCAGGGAAAATACCTCAAAAAGTTAATGATAATGGGAAAAAAGGAAAGAAAAATAATTACCCTAAGAAAAGATCAGGGTTATAAAAAGTGTCTGAAGACAATGAATCAGAATTGAGAACCATAAGAAATGTTTCAAAACCCACAAATCTTCAGGTGACATTTTTATAAAAACAAGATTAAGGGAACATTGAAATGCATAAAATAACTTTGTAATGCATAATTACTTTGAAAGACGGAATAAAAAGTTTAACGCAGTAAACTAAAAATAAGTACATTTTACATTACCTCAATCGTATTATTTTCACACATTCTACCACTAGAAAAGAGCAAGATCTACTTTATCCTTCATACAGGAGGAGAAGTGATTTCAGGGAATATGTTGTTACACACAATTATCATCAATATAGATAGCTGCAAATCAACAAACTACTTTATGTTCTTCTCCATTTCAGGAATGATTCCAGTTAGACCTCTTTTGCCTATCCAATTCCAAATTAGTAACTTACGAGAAAGGCATTCGAAATCACTATTTACTTTTAATTACGTATGCTCTTTAGATGAAGCTATAATTCTATAAAACTTCAAAATAATTCAACCACATGGAAATATGAACTATCCTTCTGTTAGATTTAAAAATTTAATTTGATAAAAAAAGCCCCAAACATGCTTTCAGATCACACACACACGTCATCCAAAACTGTGCTATGTATGGTTAACTTTACATATGTGATTCCTCAAATAACTTTAAAACAAGTTACAATCTGGGGGATTCTGCCAAGTAGGGAATTATATTTAAGATACAGGTATATAATTAAATTTAAACTAAATGTTTTTTAATTATGGAATTCTACTGAAGCCCTCAAATCTATGAATTGATCCCATGAAGTATTTTCTGGCTTCAAAGGGAAGAATCCCTAAAATTCTATTTAGATGTAATGATTTCTATTTCACAGAAATAAGAATGTATAAAAGCAGGGAGAAGGAAACAGATTAAAGTGACAAGGTTGGACATCCAAGGAAAATGATCACACGAGAACTTTAAAAATGACAGAAACATTATGCTCCATGCATATTACCTAAAAGTATTTATGAAAAGAAACTGTATTAAATAAAATAATGAAGTTAAACATCAATATTGACTCCAGGTAACAGCTAGCCTAAGGACTTACAGAGAACCTCTCACCTGCTACTGCAGGAGCTCCTCTCCCATCAGGGACTGCTTTGGAAGGATGTGTAAGCATTTGTGTTTCTTCCTTTTCTGCCTTGGAACATTCATTATGGTAAGTGGAATCTGGGGCTAGGGGTGTTGCAACTTCTGAACCACGACTTAAGTCAAGAGGGAGACAGGATCCCAGCTTCTCCAGTGGCAAATGCGCAACATCAGGCACTACACAAAACAAAGAGTGCACCCTCATATTAACACAGACAAAGTGGCCCAGTTAATATTGATGTGGAACAGTGGTACACACATTAAAACGTGCCAGGCACAAAGAAGGTACTCAGTACATATTTGTAAATGAGGTGCTTATAATTGCAAAATATGTAAGAAGGAAAAAGCAGAAATTTCTTAATATTCTAATAATTTATCTCTCAGATTTTTCTTTATCTTCCTTTATGTTTGGTTCTGTAGGAAATCAATATACATTACCCTCTGGTACAGAAGACTCTTGCTGATTCTGAGAACTGATGGAGAATACTTTCCCATCAGTGGCTGGAGAGGGAGAAGAAACCTTTTCTACAGAATCATCAGGCATGGGTAGGGTGGCTAACCGCTGAGACCTTCTTCTCCGCTCACTATGCTTGCAAGGTCTAGGGGGATTCACAGGCTGTGGAGGACCTAGAAAAAGATCTTCAATGTTCACGAAGCAGATACATACCAGGATCATCTTATAATATTTAAGGAGATAAATGGGAAAAATGATTCATATTCTGGTCTCTGATGTTGTTATAAGATATCCACAAGGAATGGCATGTTGAAAAGGCAAAAACTGTGCCCTATTTACAAAAAAAGTTAATAAAAAATTCTAAAATCTGAAACCTACCAGAACTAAAAGAAAATAACATGGAACATGAATTTCAAGCAGCTCCCCCAAGTGACAGACTAAAGTCAATTCTCTAATTGCAGATCATTGTGTAAACTTCCGTTTTACCTTTGGGAAAATAGTTTTCTGAGAGCAAAAGAAAAAAAAACTATATATCTATATACCCCTTTTGCTACATTATAAATCTAGACCCTAAGAAAAAGAGATAAGGAGCATAGGTAACAAAACTCTTACACAGAGTATAGTTAGTGCCTTACTTGCCAAAATAAAATTAATGCAAATAATTGAATCCCATCTTCATGCTCCCAAATAAGACTTTTTAAAAATAAAATATCTGGGCCTGATTCATTAAAAAAAACTGAACATAAACAAATTAATGTATTTATTATGGGCAAATAATGAAAACTGTTAAGAGTATGACACTATTCTCATCTTCATATGCTATTATTATTTAACAACTTATCTTTTAAACATCTTTTGAAATATAAAATGTTTGCAGAGCTTCTGAGAATTCTTCTTTCTACTTGCATATAAACCTATTTGTTTGGCATAGGCAGATTATATAAACCAGTAAATTCATGTTAATTTAGAAAGAAGAAATGAGAGTATTCTAAAGGAGTTGATGCTTTGGGTATTTCAGAGTAACTTTACAACAGCAAAAATAAAAAAAGACATGACAGTAATGGAAAAAACTGAAAGAATAAAATTCAACTGTTATCATACTGCCATATTCATACCAACATATAAAACTATTTCAAAATAAAATGCTTACGAATGCCATGTGACATTTTAGTGACAGTATGTCATGATAAATGCCATAATGAAATGAAGCTTATGAGGAAACAATTGAGGTTTTCTGTTCCCATTCTTTCTAACCATTTATTAAAACAACAAAATAAAAACAAAAAAACTTGACCAAGAATTGAAAAAGTTTAATAGTATACATGGCAACTGAATGAAAAAGAGTATTTTTGATAAACTTTTCTCAAAACGAACATCCTTATTGTGGAAGATACAATAAAAAATAATTCCTAAAGAAATTTGTCATATTCCTTATGGATTATGTTACTAATTTACCTGTTGTATAAAGAGCAAAAGAAAAAGTGTCATTTACCCCATTGCTTTCCACGTAACTGTTTTTCATGTCTATAACTTAAAATATTAACATGAGAAATCCAGAGTCAATGTAAGCCTTGTCATATATAGTCAAGCTCATTTTGAAAGGCAATTTCTAAAAAGACTAAGTTAACTCTTGAAAGATTAGTAGTACTGAAACAGCAAAATGTTTAAAAATATAATCAAGGAGACACTCTTCTCTAGTTAAGAACACTGAATTCAAGTCTGCATTGTAAACATTACAAGAATAAATGAAACATATTGCACAGGTTTGCAGACAAGAGGAATATTACACCAAAGCAAAGGAATTGTTAGGAATTAAGTTAAAATATCTAACATGAATACTTTTACCGTTGTTTTACCCTTTTGGGGGGGGTTGTTTGTTTTTTGTAATGAATCAGGCCTCTCACTGAGCTTTGATTATTACTTCAAGAGAGTCCAACTTCAGTGGAGTTTGTGTTATTAAATTGTGAGGTTTCTCAAGCAGCACTAGTCCCTGAACAACTCAGCAGTTAAGAAATGTCTGATTTCTGCCCCTGGATACTTTCCAGTCTGCCCTATAGCCACTTAAGTTTGAGTTTTTAAAAAACAATTTCATAAAAATACAATATAACTACAATCAAACTATCTTAATGTATCTTATAATATTAAGGAACTATTTTTTAAAAATCTGTGCTCACTAGTTTTATTTATCACTGAAGAAGAAAGCTGAGATACAAGCGTCAAATCCTCGACTTGTATTAATTCTGGGGAAAGTGGTGATTTAGGGGGTTTTATACACCCAGAAGAATCTCCAGATTCATGTTTGCATTTCTTGCTGCGAGCCTTCCCTGAAGACAAAGTTGAGGATAACAGTGCAGGTTTCTGAGTGTTGGCAGAACTGCTAATGTCAGCTTCATTTTTTTTCTGACTTTGAGGTTTAGGTGAAATCGCCTGAATAAATAATAAAAAATTGATATTTTTATTTTGGTTTCTTCATTTTTGCTCTTGTATTCTATTTTGATTGTTAAGCAACTTTAGTATCCAAAACATTGTTAAGCAACATATAACATTTCTATTACAAATGAAAAACCAAAAACAACCCCACAAATTATTAACTAAAAGTTGAATAGGTTGTCTTTAAAGGGATACTGTCAACTTTCAGTCTAATATTTTAATACATTATTTAAAATATTCTCAGAATATAAAATAGCATACTAAACAAGTATTTAAAGTATTAAATTGAAATATATCTCCTTTGGAATGAAAATTCTCAGAGACATTAATAATTATTAAGTACATAAGCAGCATCATTATGTTTTTGAACATTAGATGAATATATTTAAAATTCCAACTTTTTTGGATCTTTTCTTATAAAATAATCTCCTTTAGCAAACTGAATGTGGACATTTCTCATAAGTAGACAGTTTCTCTTTAAAGAAAGATCAACAGGAAAACAATGACCAAATTAACGAAACATCTTTAACTCATTTTAGTGCTGAAAGCTAGAGTTTCATAAGCATAATGCATCATGAAATCAGAGCTACCAGCAATAGAGAGTTAAAAGACTAAAAAACAATACAAAACAAGCAACAAAAAAAGAAAAACCAAAGAGATAAACTGTAAGTTAAAAACATTGGATTTAAAAACAAAATACGTCGCATTCTTAGATGAGAGTTTTTACCTTCTTCCTGCCAACTGATACTTTTAAAAAAAATTAGAACTTTGTCAGTTCTTTCATAAAGAATATTTTTATTCACTTGGCAGTAAAATTTCCTACATATGTAAAATTATGGGTGCATGTGTCTACTGCTCAAAGACAACAGAAAATAGCCACATTGGATAGGTTTGCAATCCATCATGCTGGAATTCTCAGACTATATCTCATTTCTTTCTGATACATGTATCTGAGAGCAAAATACACACATTTTGAAAAATCTATGATAGGTCACTATAACAAGTCAAATTGCTAGCACTATGAAGAGCATGATTGTCCCCAAGAGAATCTTTTAACTCTATAGTTTTTGAAGAATGACCACTGAATCTGCAGTCTGCTGTTCTCTGGAATATGAAAGATCACTGTCTGGGAACCAAATAAATAATTCTGTTCCTCCTAAGAGAAAAGGTCCTCAAATTTTGGTGAGGAAAAAGGTGTATATTTGATATTAAGCAGGGCACTGCTGAATGCTCTACAGATGGCATGCTGGACATACCACAGAAAAGGCATGGTGTCAAGTGCTCCATTCATTTGGTTCTCATTTCTATTTCCTAACTTACTTGTTATATATGTGTTTAAGTGGGACTAATCATTTGAAAAAGTACTCCATAAATGGGAAGTATTCCCTAAGCTTGTCATAAAAGATGTTGCCAGAAAAGTAATTAGAGCCACTACTTGTAAATAAACAATTTTATTGTTCATCTTCACATGTGTGAAAGACATCACTACAGCATTCATTACTCTTAAGTTACAAAGTTATAAACAAAATTTTAAACTTAAATTAATCTTGATAAGGTGCTTAACTTCTAAACAAGGACAAATTAAACATTTTTAAAAACTTACGGAATTATTATGCATCTAATGCAAGTTTTATCCAAAAGTAAATATAACATGACAGTTCCCTAATACAATTAAATAACCTATAGTTAATAGTCTGAGAATGAGGTTCAAGACCACATAGTTTGAACCTTTTAAAAAATATAAATAAAATAAATCCATTAGCACAATGAGTTTTGGCTATAAGCCTGCTATCAATTTATGTCATAAGTGACATTATTCTAAATCATTAGGACAATAAAACCTAGTGACAATCAATACTTCTCTTTCAGGTCTATTGTCGATACCAAGAGAGATATGATCAAGAGCTTTATAACTCGGCTTTCTTACTCTGAACAAGGCTAAGACGTAGCATAAAAATTAACAGTTTACAAAACATTTTCACACTGAAGTCAAACTAAATGACAAGTAAAGAAGGAGGGAACATCATAATGCTCCTTAAGATCTAAATAATTTACAGCATTTTCATTAATGATTATTGGTCTCTGTTACAAAACTGGCAAGAACTCTCAAAAAAAAAAGGTTTTAATTATGCATATATAAATTGCCGAGTTACTCCATTTTCCTTCTTTTTTAACTCAGTTTCAAATTGTCATTTTCTGTACTTCTCTCTGAAATGGGTACTGCTGTCTATACTAACTTCCACAAATAATAATTTTCATAACCACATTCACCTCACAAGATTGTGCATAATGAAAGATTGACATTGTAATGAATTTTCCAGAAACATTTTATTACCCAAGTCCCTGATATATTGCATTCTGAGAATATCATAACAGTGGTGATAGTACAAAATATTCTTATATCTGGGACAATAAATATAGTAATACACAGTAAAAAAGTCATTTAAAATTTGGTTGATATACTGACAATAACGGCAAAGAATTAACCGTTTGATGACAACAAAAAATCAGAAGATATGTTATTGACATATTAATCAATTGAAAAGATCACTGATTTAATACAACATTAATGGAGGCACCAAAACAATGCACTGTTATTAAATCAGGACTAAATTAACCTGAAAAACTCAATACAATATCAATTAAATTTGGACTATTCCTTAAAATGCATATAGAGAAGAGCAAAAAGATACTCCTAAAAGTCTTCTTTATTAGGCTACTAATAAAGAAAATTAAAATAATACAAAAAGGATATATTAAAACTACATTAAGGCTCAGATTTTAAAACAGGAGAACCACGGAAATCCAGTTATGGCTATTACTGTTTTCTTACAGTCTTACAGTGCCTAAGAAGTTAAGCCCTTAGGGAATGTAAAAGCATGCACAGTTCATTATGTACAGGTATTGTGGGAATCTGAAGGTAGCCAAGGCAAAATCTACCAACTGCAACCTTCACTTTTAAATTCCTCTGTTAGGTGGTTTAAAGACAGACCCTTAATAGATTTTTTTAAACTCTCTTTTTGTATCGTAGTTATTAAAATATACATCCTAGCAAAAATGTATGGCTCATTGATCAATTCATAAAACACATAGTCTAACAATACCAATTGTACAATATAAAAGAAACTTCTTACAAAAGAAGCTTTATTTGATGCCAAAAAACCCTGTTTTAACTCACAAATGAAAAGTATTTGTGTAAGGGTCTTTTTGTAATCTAGTTAAAGGTGATCCAGCTGGAAGTTTATACCCTGGGATGCCTGTCTTCGGGCCTTCCAAATTTGGAAACAAAGACTTTAATGCCAGTCTACTGAAAACGAACACTAATCAAGTCTGTAGTTTATCTGTGTACCTTGAAGAAGGCAGAGTTAAAAATATATCATCAATTAGCTTCCTACTCCCATATTTGATCAAAAGGGCAATTTCAATTACGTAGATACTACAGCTCCGCGATCATTCCAGTGGGAACCTTGAAAAAAATCAAATGCTACCATTTCATACCTGCTCCAGCATTGGAGCTGTTTCATTGTAGTCTTCTTTGTTTTCAGCACCATCCACCCCAACAGCTTTGGATGCCAACAAACCTTGAGAAAAATTGTACAGAAATGACTTATTAGAAAAAATACTGATATCACCCTAATTAACTTTTCAAAGCTTGTAGCAGTTAAAAATCTCATACTTTCTAATACATATACAAAAATTCTCAAATACTCACTTTTCAAAAGCACAAACACTCTTAATAAGTCAAGGCACTGAATCAGAACTTGAGTGTTACCTGGGTTTTTAAAAATATTACTCTTAAGATTTTTTCTCTCTCTCTGTAAAAATTTAAAATTCACAAGTCCAGATTGAGACTGCTTTAGATTGCTGACACTCATAAAACGCACTACAGGCAAAAATAAATTTTGTTTTATTATTAAAACAAATGCCGCTAGCTTTTAATTTCATTCAGATCCTTTAACCTAAGCTTTGTGTGCTTATCTGTGTTTGCAGTTAGGCCTTATCCTCTCACCAAAGTTTCAAAACCTTAGGTAGAATGAGTCAGTGGACCCATTCTTTGCTAGCGGGAAACAGGCAGGGCTCCTTCCTAGCACATCTGAACTTAGAGCTTCAATCTTCACAGGATGACAAAAATTGGAAGTTCCAGTTTTCTCCAACACGTATTTCACTTGGAATATACATAACTTCACAAAAATAAAAGGCTGATTTAATTAATAATTTAAAAATATTTACTTGTTTAAAATTCTTTGCTAAGTCTGTCAGTACCTTCAGTGAAAACAGGCTTATAAGCACTGTATGATGATGTGTATTTGTATTTGTTTACGGCCATCTTCCTTACAAAAGGCCATCAAAAAAATCATTTGGCCACATAAAAACTTTGCTTCAAAGGAAGCATGATAGCAACTGACAATATAATAATAAAATCGTCACTGCAATTATACCACCTGTTATTTTATAGGAGAAAAAAGGAGTCCTCAACTACTATACTCTGCAGAGCTATCTACAGGCACACCTTAAAATTGTATTTTTAAAGTAGTACTAGAGCCAGATGTTTAATTAAGCAAAAGTATCATTCCTTTATTGGAAAGTTGAATATCTAGAGCTTAGACTGAAACATAAGAAAGAAAAGGACACCATAAAACAACAATTTTGATATATCAATGACTGGTAGAAACAATGTACCTGCCCCAGTTTGAGAAAACAACTTTCATGGTTTGTTCCTAATACTTCGTATGGTACAGATTTAAATGGAAAAGAGGTACATAAGAACTTGTTTTTAAATAATTTCAACCCTAATTATATTCTGTATATATTTTTATATGACTAAAAAAAGATATAGCATGGGATACTTCTTTTAACATTTAAAACCACATTAACTAGATTTTTCTTCTATAGCTAGTTTTCTTGAGAATCTATGACTGACTGAAATAAAAAGAAAAAAATTAGAGAACCAAGTTATTTTGTAAGGAAATGAGTAGAGGTTCTACTTCTAAGGGCTAGTCAAACGAGACACATATTCGCTATTCAATGTTAAATACCTATACTTCTATTTTGTTTCTTTTCATACAAGTGATAGATTTTAACGATCATCAATAGGATGGACCACAAACTATAAAATGAAAAGTAAGTACTACAAGTATTAAACCAAATAATTCAGTCATAACTTGTGCATTTACATTAGAATATTACAAAATTAATTAATGAAAAGCCATTCCTATAAAATGTCTTGGGAAGAAAAAAAAAAGGCTTGTGTTGTGCTCATAGAAAATAATGAAGCATTTAAGAAAAACTATTTAAAAATATAACACATGGTCTGTAGAGAATTCACAAGCTCGAAATATAATCAATAAAGTTTTGTATACTTTACATGCATGCCAACTCTAAAGTTATTAAATAAAAATAACAAAGGGAGCTAAATAATGAAACAAGTACTTGAAGAAAGGACTCTACTTCTGCCTTAAAAGGCAGTCCAAAATCTGTTACACAAACATGTTAACATTATAGGAAGACATGTAATCATACAAAATGAGAGGATGTAATTGAAGTGAAATAGAAACAAAGTAATTTTAATTATTTATAAATACTTATTACAAATATATTATGTATAGACCCTCCTCCCAAAGACTATCCTAAAAGAATACGTTATACAGCTTTAAGAAATCAGTAGCGAGTTCCATCTTTGGCACCAAAAAAAAAAAAAAAAAAAGAAATCAGTGGTGCCTGGATTCACAAATGCTTTTGTTTGCGAACAATTTGGTTCCCAAAGAAGCATTTGGCAAAGTTTTGCTTTTGTTTTCAAATTCTGCATCAGGTGACAAGACCATGGCCACTTCTCCTGCATGAACATGAGTATGGTCTTCTTTGCCAGAACTGTGGAACGAATTAAGTTCATAAACTGAGGTACCACTGTATTTAAGTTTACAAGGTAGAAGAAGAGTATCAAATACACAACAGTCCTAACCACAAACAAAAGTACAACCTCACAAAAGTCTACCTATATATAAAATACAGCCCCTTTCTCTGTGTCAATAGGAATAAATGGAAGAATGGCCAATACGCCCTGCAAAGCTATGAGGAACATAGAAAGAGCAAAGCGGTTCAATTGCTCTGTTTTACCCAGGAATTTCAGAACACAATCTTTTTGCTGGAACCAACAATCAAGCAACTTTGATATTATTGTCAATAACATATTACTACAAACCCCAGACTTTCAAATTCAAACCCCAGACTTTTTAAATTACAGTTAAAAAAAAATTGTTTAAATTGCAAATACCTATCTAAAAGGGTAGAACATTCAGAAACTCCTAGGAATAATTAGAAACAGACCACTCCACGTTACTGTTTCCTGTTTTATCCCCTAAAGATTTCTGTTTTAAAATCTACTCTAGCCAGACATTGTGGTGCATGCCTGTAATTCCAGCACTTGGGAGGCTGAAGCAGGAGGAGTGCTGTGAGTTGAGGCCAGCTTGGGCTACAAAGTGAGTTGAAGGCCAGCCTGAACTGCATAGCAAGACCCTGTCTCAAAAAGACCAAACAAACAAACAAATAAACAAAAGAATTGCAATATCACACCAAATATATCAACTTCTGATTTTCTACACAACATTGTTTGGCTTGTTTGTTTGTTTTGGTTTTTTGAGACAGGATCTATCTAGCTTTGTAGTTCAGGTTCAGGACCTAACTATGTAGACCAGGTTACCCTTAAACTTGTGATGATTTTCCTGCCTCTTCCTCCTGAGTAGCAGCATTCCAGGAACACATCACTATGCCTGATTTTTTTTTTTAATTGAGACAGGGTTTCAATTCAGCTGATCTTGAACTCACTACATAGCTCAGGCTAGTCTCAAACTTGCAGTGATTTTCCTGCCTCAGCCTCTCAGTGATAGGAATATAGGCATACGCCAACAGGCCCAGCAAACTTATCTATTTTAAATCAGTATGCATATAGCATAAGATTTAGCCAAGAAGGGCTGGGATATAGCTCAGTGGCCCCGTGCCTTCCTGGAAAACAGGAGGTTGTGAGTTCCATGTTCAATGCCTGGTAACTTAAAAAAAAAAAAAAAAAAAAAAAAAAAAAAAAAAAAAGATGTAACTATCAAAAATATGTTATAAAATGAAAAATAAGACACTAGAAGTGGAACTATATTTTTTCAATATCTACTTATTTGTAAACTCAAAAACCCAAACTTACATTACTCTCTACCAAAATCAGATCTAGAATCACTGTAAAATATTTATGTGGAGAAGATATGAATATACACAGAATTAAACTTATCTGGTAACAGACTCACTTATTTTCAGGCAGAACTATCTTAAAGAATAAAATAAAATAAAATGCAGTGGGAGTATATCAGAGCAAGGCACCGTGATCCCAAGCCCCATACCTCTCAGTATTAATGGAACATAAAGACACATATAGTGAGCCTGATAAATTTAAAATACACCATCATTCTAAAAGAAGATTTTATATTAATTCTCAACAATATTTATGAACCATAAGTGAAATTTATTGTACACAGGCAAGCTTGAATTTCAACCACTGCAGACAATCTTACAGTATCTATTGTCTCTTGGCATGACGGTTGTAACATGAAAACCAAAACAGGTACAGAGATAAAATCCTAAAAGAACTATCACACAATTAACTCTTCTGAGTAAATAAAGGGGACAGACCCTAATGGATTAACATTCATAAAATTCTATGCATTGCTGCTATTGCCAAACAATCATGTTTGAGGTTCCCCAAGAAATGTGACAAGGAAGTCCCTCCACAGAAGCCACAGCGCTTTACTAAGCAACCAGGAGTGTAACTTGATGTGCACGGCAAAATGGTTTTTCTTCTCTCCGCTACTGTCTTTCCAAGGCTACACAACGACAGTGTATCACCAGAAACTCAAGTTTCTTTTGTTTTTTTAATTTAAATGTTGAGCTTGCACTTGAACCTTCCAGTAAGGCATGTAAGAGTAGGTATATGTGTGTATTGACTAAAACTAAAAGCAGGCATGTTATCCAGACTGAAAGAAAATAAACAAACAAACAAACAAACAAACATGATGCTGGTAAGCTGGCAGTCATAGTTTGTGAGTGTTTCCTCCATATTTCTTGATCTTGACTCCTCCAGCAATGCTGTTTCAATCTGTGTATCCGGGAGTCAGAAGAACTACTCCATTTCTGTCCTGCATGGAGCACTGGGGTCCGTACTTTAAGGCAAAACTGAAGTCTCAGGCTGCCATCAGAACAATCCTTAGGAGAGCATTTTGGTTCTAAGACTAACACTTTCTAAAGAAAGGGTTTAATGTGTGAAAATGATTTGAAATATTTCCTTTATCAGAGGAAAGCATGAAAATAATATGAACAAATGGAAACAGACTGAATATGCTCATCTGCTGAAACCACTTATCATCACTTAGATGAACTATATAATGCAAGAGAGGTTCTTAACAACCCCCAGTTTGTGGTGTGTAGCAGTAGGCATCTTCTCCTCAAAAACTGTGGAAACATATAATTTATAATATATTTATTCCTATATTTGAGAATAAAAACCAAACTTCTTCAAAAGATTTTAAATGAATGTCACAAGGGTTTAGATAGCTTTATTAGGCCAAAGGTGGTAAAAAACATATTGCCCCTAAAAAAAGAAAGTACGACTGAATCATTAAGATATTTTAACTCCCCTTTAACATATACTAAAAGAAATATGTTCACAATTTCTTTAAGAGCAGGTAAATCAGGCTGAATAGGCCTTGGAAGCGCAGGGCCTAGCATGAGCGGCCCTGATTCCAACACTTCAAAGCCCTCTTCCGTGAACACTAAGCAGGCTAGGGCCGTCAGTGTGCTCCCCCACCCTAGCACCGCTGCAGCCCAGGTCACCAGCAGCAAATACATCTCACCCAGATGTCCATCTTTCCAAACATATGCTTGCTCCATTCTTAAGAGAGTATGCTCAAGTGTAAGAATGCTGTATAAAATATTTAGAACCTTGGAAATCATGTCACCATAGGTCGATAAAATAGTTTCTTAAACTACTCTTACCACCAAAGAGATCCAAAAACTACACAGATTTATAGTGTTTGAGCTTATCAACAGCCTCACAACACCCCTGTGAGGTAGGTAGAAAAATTTTTGCTATCCTTCACATTTTACAATAGAAAAAGCTGACAATGTTAAAAGACATTTACTATAAAGAACCCCAAACTATGCAATACTTATCAATTCACTACACTGAACCAAATGGTACATTTTACTTTATTAAAAACATACTACTCTAAAATGAAACCCTTTATTCCCCCCAAAAAGAATCATTGCAGTTTACCAGTAATCTTGTTAAGTCGAGCTCTCTTTGCCTGAAATGAGTTGCCTTGATTATTTTTCCTCTTGTTTGATAATGTGCTCTCTGGCTGTGGAAAGACCATCTTTGGAACGTTCTCTACATGAAGCCCTACTTTTAACAGAACAAATATATGAGAGTTTATCTAGAATCCAAAATTAAAACACATGAGTTTTAAAAAACCAATAAAATAAAAAATGCTTTGTACATTTTTTTCATTTAGCACTTGATTAAACAAACAACACAAATCTTCCTAGACTGATATATCAGAAATAAAACTATTTTTTTTTAATTTACAAAAATTTTTGAGACAAGATGTGATTACATAGGCTGGCCCTGAATTCTCAATCCTGCCTCAATCTTACAAGTACTGGGAGTATAGGTATACACTACTATGTCCAGCTTTAAGCAGTTATTCTTTAAGGAAAAAAATAAAGAAATGAATAACTTAGTGCTTAGTTTCATAAACCATACAGATATGTATGCTGAGTGCCTGAAAGGTTAAAGAAAAAAATACAAATAAAACAAAACAAAACAAACAAACAAACAAAAAACTCAGCAAATACCTACTACCGAGAACCTGCAATTCAAAATTACAACTCATTTCTATTCAAGAATATTGAAAGCATCTTACATTAAGTGATGATATAGCTAATCTTCAGATCTATTTATGAGATGCTAATAAAGTTAGTCATTGTACTATGCTAGGTAAAAAAAAAACCTAATAATTTTGTAAGTTTGCTATTATTACAAGTGGCCAAGGGATTCAACTTATTCACTACATGAATTTACCAGTCTCAAAAGGAAGGAAAATAAGAATGTATTTTATACCAAATGTTTCACTAGATGTAGGAAGATCTTCCTTCTTTTCAACTTCTGGTGTGGCTATACAAGTTGAGGTTTCTTCCTTCTTTGAAGGTACTTTAAACCATTTTCTCTCCTCTTTCTCTTTATCTTTATTGCTGTTAGCACTGGTGCGAGGTTTACTCCCTGTTTTATTCTTGGCTGCAGCTGCAGCAGCTGCTTTGACTAAAGCTATCCAATCCTCCAAAGGAAAAACAAAAATAGGTAATGTATTAAAAATTTATCATAATGTAATTATACCAACTAAAAATAAGTATCACATTTCCAAAGCTATATTCACATATAACCACTTGTAAAAACAGAGATAACTATATTTACATGGTAGACATAGTAGAATATCAAATTTAATAATCTAATAGGTTAACTGGATTCCATAAAATAGGAAATTATTCAAAAGCATGTATTTCTCTGATATCTCTTCACAGGAATGAAATCTAGAATAACAGAAAATGTATGACAAACACGACACTCTACCTTAATATTTTAGGACTTAAATGCAACATTATCTTTCCTTCTCATAATACAGAAGAGAAAATGCTTACACCGCAATCCTGTGAAAATTAAGGAAATATATTCCCACTGACCAAATTATTCCTTATTACTCGAAGAACGTTCCATTTCCAATCATCCAATTTCATGGAAATTAAAGTATGATCTTATCACTTCCAAAGTTTTTAAAGTTTAGAATCAATTTATCACAACAGTTTTACATTATTATTTTTGTAGTTGTTGTTTAAAGTTTTTTCACTTTGATCAAGGAAAAGGATAATCTGTGTCAACTTGTCACCTAACCATAAATTTGAACTTGTAGGATTCACTACTCCAGACAGCACACCTACTAACAAGATAACTTGAAATAATCTCCCTTCTAGTCCCTACAATTCCATGTAGCATTACACTATTAATGAAGAAAAAAGAGCTACATGACTGGACCAAGTTAAAGCGTACACTATCAGTCTCCAGATTAGGCTCTCTTCCTAAATTGCACTACTTTCTGCTGATGTGTCAGATTTTTCTGGGATGCAAATATTTAGTTTTCCCTTAAATTTTTATTTGTTGCTAAATAAATATTTGATTTTAACTAAACATTTATTGCAAAATATATAGAAAAATGTAAAACAATGTAAAGTGGTGTTAATATTTTAATTTTCATGACAAAAAGATTTTTTAAAAATAAATACTTATAATGTCTATATGGAGTTAATTTTTCACCAAGACCATTAAGCTCTGTAACACACCAGATTTATCCAAAATGCAAAATAAACTCCTAACCTAAGGAACTGAAAACAATTTTACAACATCAAATGAATTTAAGTTCATTTGATATATAATCATCACAGTGAAAATTAAGCAAAAAGCAAACAAGACTGATGGCTATCCTTGAAAATACATAAAATCATAAATAAGCCATTATAAAAATCTCCCTCTCTCTCTCTCTCCCCCCTCTGTGATGAAAATACACTGGAAACATCATGTGATTACACCTAACACGTCCATTCACCAATTTTCTATTGAATACACTGCTGCATAAGCCAGGCACCATGCTATGCCAGGTGATAGAAGAACTGGTCCTACCAACCAAAACTCACAGGAAATTTAAATTAACCATCAGGCAACGTGCCAGAAGATACAATACAGGAATAAACAAAATACTATGGGAAAACAGGAAAGATTAATTTTTGACTATAGAGAAAGATTAGTGGAGTATGCTAGGGAAAATGGCGGCTAAAAGGAGAAAATGAGCTTCCTAAGCAATGGAGAAGCATTTTAAAACAGGCACGGAAGTCAGAGTATACAGGAAAAGGAATGAGGAATGAAAGCTCAAGGAATAGGATGAAAAGCTAAATGCAATATAGCTAAGGTGAGTCTTCAGACTAACATTCAAATGGCAAGGAAAGCAAGCACTGCCAGGAGAAAAACAGAAAACAACAATCAATGAAGGAGAAAGAGCAAATGGAGTAAGTACACCCAGACTAGCAAAGTAATGTTTCACGTGGCAGAAAGGATCTGTTTACTGACTTAGTGGAAGTGTAACATTTAATTCAAGGTTCTACACTGAGGAGAAATTTTTCAGTGCTTAGAGTAATGCTGGAAAATGTCAGGAGTCATTTTCATTTCCAAGATGTTTTCTACTTCCAATAAGGAGACAGCTGGAAACAAGAAAATCATATTTCAACTTTCAAAATATAGATATTAAAACAGCTTCCTGATTATATGATTTGTTAATCATAAGAATCATTATAGCCATGTGATAAAAGAATTTCTCCCATTATTCTGCTGGTGTATTTTGATTTATTTATTTTTAAGAAAGGGTCTCACTATGTTGCCCAGACCAAGGCATTCAAGATCAACATAGTGGATCTTGAAACCCTCCTGCTTCAGCCTCCTGAATAGCTATGATATCAGGTGCATACTACCACACAGGCTTATTCATGTATTTTTAAATAGGAAAATTGTCAAATAAAATAAGCATGATCTTTCCATGAATTAGCATAACATACTTCCAGGTTAACTACAGATCAGTGTGCAGAAAAAAATAAATAAAACACTGTGTTTGGAATGAGAAGATCTGAATTCAAGGAGTTACTCTGCACACGATGGCAGAGGTCATTCAGTTCTCTAAGTTCTGACTTCTTCAACTGTGAAAGAGAAATACCAGTCATACCTATGTGAGAAGGTGTGATGTAAGAATCCAATAAAACAATACATGCAAAAAATGTTTTATGCCTGTAAAGATTCCTCTACGTCAGTAAGACACTCGTGTGTTACAATGCAAATTCTACAGCAGCATACTTTCGGAGGAGAAAAGAAAAAGCAAAACCTTCTCCTGCTACAAGACTGCAAATTTAATGTAATGAAAGACTCAATCTCTCACCATGTAATTGTTGCTGCTATGCTTTTATTAGGATGAAAGATCAGAAGTAATAATAAGAAGGTAACTCATTAGTTGGAGGAATTAATCTCCACTTCATAAAATGTGTCAGTTTCATAGGTATTTATGGATCAACACTACCACTCCACATAAAATTATGTAAAAGAAAAAAAAATGAAGGTAAGTAAGGAGACAGGGTTCCTACGTTGGACCATGAACGTGCCCACCAATCCTTCGTTCCCACTAGAAAAACACCTGCCTACTGCACAAGAAGGACCATAGCTTACACTTAACCCAACATAGTATTTTAAACTCTGTTAAGTAATCAAGTTAAACTCTAACTGCAAGGAAAGGCCAAAAACAATAGCATTAAGACTTTTATTTAGGATTAAAAGTACTACTCTAACAGTTCACATAAATAATATTTTTAGCTAACTCATTTTGTATGGGTCCTGTAGAAAGTTAGAAAGAAGAACATTTCCATAGTACATTTACTTGATGCATTATTTTCTGCTACCTTAACAAAAGAAATTTTACTTTAGAGCTTTATAAAAGGATTATCAAAGCAATCAAAATCTGCCAAGATTTACGATTGTCTCAGCCTGCCGAAACACCTTGCTTAGCATAGATACTAGGTAAAAATCAGCAAAACACTTGCTGGGAAAAAAAAATGGAAACAGGTTTTTAAAAATCTGTAAATATTTTAATCTGTTTACAATTAAGCATTATGAAGAAAAAATGAAAAACTAAGTATACTGCTACTGAAATGTTTTTCAGTAGTTTTTACATTTTGCACTGATTTTAATGTTAACATATATCATGGTATGACAAATATACCTATACATATAAACATCTAATAAATTTAATATTTACAGTCTGTGATTTTATCACAAACCAAACTGGCTCAATGCCCCACTTTATAAAAAGGAAAGCTTTTAGGCAATAATATTAGTATTATTTCATGACATCTGAATAACAGGAGTAAAACACTAAGTTTTAAAACCCCCTCAAAAATTAACAAGACTTTTGTGTAAACAGACATGTACCAAACTAACTCCTGATTTTTCTGTGTAGTAACCAAGAAAACACACCACTGAATGCTTAATAGGACATTTTATTTATACAGACACAAAGAAAGACACAAAGCAATTTCTAATCAAAAACATTTTCATTCTAAATTGCATTTAAATATTAATATATAAGAATTCTAAAGCTGATCATAAGTAAATTTTTGAAAACCAGTGATTTAAAACAACACTTCTCAGAAGATTTCTTCAGAAAGAATTTTGTAAATGTGGCAGTATACATATTCTAGACTATTAAATGTTTATATATATTTAATTGAAGCTTACCAGGCAATAAAAACACATTTCAGGATGACGTTTTTGTTAGAAGGTAGAGACTAAGTATGCAACATATTTCTAAGTGTTTATAGATTACTTTCAAATTCTTAAAATTAATTGTAGGTCCAGGTGCTGAAAATCCCAAATAACAGCAGAACATAAAAGAAAGTTCCTAACGGCACCTTTTCTTTCCAGTATTTCTTTCCAGTATTTTATGAAACATAACCAACAAATGGAACATAGTTTTAACTCCATCGCAGATTTTCCTTCAAATGCTCACCATTCATTCTTGCTTTGAGCAGTGAAAAGCGTATAACATAATGCTCCCATCATAAAACTCAGAGAGCCCTACCTGAAACCGCCTACAGACTGTCAGGTAAGCGCCTTTTAAAGGAAGATGAATGACTATGATTTGTAGAAGCAAAGAAGATAAAGTCAATGTAAAATTTAATATTAAAAATTAACGTTCTAAATTATCGTATATACCAGATAAAACAAATTTTTTAAAAAGGCACTTACCCCACTTCCCATAGACTGGTTACACGATGCAGCTGGGTCGACAGGACAACACCAGCTTAGAGGATGCTGGGATTTCACCTGGAACAGAAACTAGTGACCTATAACTTTAGCAGGTCTAAAACCAAAGACGCAAAAATCAAGTGTATAATTTATTTTACATTCTAAGCTTCTCCTCCTTGCTGCTATTTGGGGTTATCAGCACATAACCCTACAATTATTTCACTTTTAAAATATATATTATATATTGTGATCAGTTGCCATTCAAGAAGACATCCCTTTAGGTAACCTGGAATACTAAACACTCTTACCTGCCCCTTAGCATCCTCAGGCATGGCTTTAATGTGCATTCTTTTTAAACAACGAATTACTCCATCATAAAACTGAACTGTGAATGTCCCTGAAACAGGAGTAAGTTGCAATCATTAGAAAATATCATACAATCTTATAACAACATTTGAAACTAGGAGGTAGTGACCTGATTAAATAAATGCTCTGCAAACATACACCTCTGGTAAAGACTGCATCATGTTTAAGTTTATTTTCTCTTTTTAAAAACAACTCTGAACTATTTTCCTTAAAAAGTATATAAATTAAGTCTTATAAGTTAGTAGCAATTCTGACATTCATTGAGGAATTCTAAAATAGACTTTGTACTAATTTAAATACATTTGGAATCATAATGTATCTGATACAATTAAAATCAGTATATACAAAAACAATATTTCCATAGTAATGATCATTTTCTCTCTTGGAAGATTTCTTTCAAAACAAGCAATAGAGAGAAAGATCTGACATGTGAAAAACATCATTTCCCAGGAAGACTATTCTCTTGGTAATAGTATTGAACTGGCATATAAAAATTCTAGATTCCCAGACTTTTAAACCAGAAAATCAATTACAAACACATTAGATCAATGTGTCTGTGTGCCAATCAGAACACTGAATTCCAGGTAGGCCAAATACTGCACTGTATAACATTCAGCTAAGCAGCAGAGAGCCATAATGGACACTCGCAGTGCTGTCAGGCCACCCAGGGCCTTTCCTACTAACTCATCCTACTTGCACAACTCAAGTTTCTGCTTGCACAGTCACTCACAGACAGATTCTGAAATATACTCACTTTTCGTTACAGACCCCTTGCTTTCAAGTCAATATAAGCCGGGACTATTAGAAAAAATTATACAAATATTATCCTTAAGGAAATTCAAATGTCTTTCTACTGTTACCTGGATGAATATTTTTCTACTGTTTCTCAAGTGCCAGCAGAATGCCACGTTCAGTAAACAGATACTAGGCTTGTACAAAAGATTTATAAATAAGAAATGTGATAATTATGATTAATGGTTTTGGAACTGACATCAAAGAAAATGGTCTATCTGTGCAAAGATTTTTTCTTATTTTGTAATCTGAACAACACCATTTCACTCCTCTGCTTTCTACAGTTAGCATAATGCTAACTATCACAAATATCTAAAACCCAAGTCACAGAAACAACAACTTTGTATCTTACAGGTGAACAGTAAGACATAGAGACAACAGACAAGTTCTGAGAGAATGTCAAACTGTCTGCACACCTTGCATTCCCATCATTCCTACAACTGTCTCTCCTCTCCCTCACCACAGCATTCCAGCGGAGTCCGGTAGCTGGCTAGCCCCCATCTGGGCATTCACCCCTCCCACTTTGCTCGTGCTGATTTCTCTGTCGGGTACTTCCTTCACTCCTCCCTGAAGCCTGTCTAAGTCCTACTCACTCTTCAAAGGCCATCGCAAGATGAAAACTTTCTTGGTCACTCCAATCCACGCTGCCTGACCCATTCTTATCATGTCTACAAGCTGTATTCTAAATATCAAAATGTTCACGTCTGTTAGTTTTGTTTCGCTTTTACAGTAAATTGAATTTCTTTTGCCTTTTTTTCTTTTTTCTTGGGGTGGAAATGAAGAAGCAGTCTCATCCACTATACTGGGTGTACAGAAATCACAAAATTTCATACAGCACTTCTAGTGGAGATTTAAAAAAAAAAATACAGTGACTGGCAATATTTAGCTAAGGGTTCAATGGAACTCCTCCTGAAATGGAGGCAGGTACGGACCAGTATTGTTACTCATCCGTCACAGTAACCTGACTTTCCTATAGCAAATATCTGTGGACAAACGGGATAGGATACAGAAGGGTGATTTTCTGAGTGGGCCGTGTATGGACACACAACCACATATGCACTCTCTTGGGGAATGTGAAGCATGAAAGGAAAAGTCCCAAAGCTCTCCACACTGAAAGGAACCACTTAAATAGAGACTATTGTTTAATTTTGCTTTGCTTTGTTAGGTACATCCTATTGCCAAACAGAACAGATGAATTATGTCTTCCTTTCCTTCCACAGACTATTCCTGCCTCCTCTGTTCTTGGCTTTGGCTAGAGTGTGGGACACTTTGAACAAGACATGGGCACATGAGCTTTATAACATGGCTCTGTAAAAGTGTCAGTACATGCGGAGACAAAAGCCCCAGTACAAAGGAAGAAACTGCACGACGAATAGCTGAGATCTTTCTCTGCTCTTTCTGCACTAGGATAACTGGTAATGAAACCATATCCATGCCCATGGTTTTAATTCATAAAAAAACAATAAAAGGGAGTAAAGTTAGAGAACTATGATTTCATTTTTCACATCTAACACTTCTTAATGTTTTTTAAATGTTTTGCTCTTCTAACTTATCTCCTGCTTTCACTCATCTGTTGTTAGCTTAAATCCTAAGGTTAATTTATTCAATAGTTCTCATCATCTCCAAATAACATTCAAATTCTTTAGCAAGATTATGTGATACTTCACATACTGATTCATGGCTCTTTTTCCCACTCTTCTATCCCTATGAAGAAATTTCTCACCCCAAAAATGCATTTCCTTAAGTTAGGATGTCTCTTTCACTTCTTTTCCACGCACCATATTTTCTGCCAGAAAAGTTTTTGTATCCCCTCTTTAGCTAACTTATCTGTCTTTCAAGACTCAGTTAAAGGAAGTATCCCCTTACTTAGTTCAAATGTCGTTCTTGGCAAGAAGCTGTCATTCAGTTTCTATAGCAAAAACAATGAATAAGTGGTCAAGTTTAAGAAATAACTGTAATAGAAAACTAATATGTAACTGACTTGAAATATATGTTTAGAGTTTCGCAACTTTTAAATATTTTATATAAAAAGTTTGAATGTATTTAAGCATATTTCCAATAATAATTTAAGTATTAATTCTCATGCCTTTCTAAATCTATCAGTCTAAAAAGTTCTACATTTTAAATTCATTATTTGTCCAAAAGATTGCCAATTCTACCTTAGGATCTCACACTAACATACCTGATTTCTGTGTGTCTTTTTTCTTTTTTTCTTGCACCGGGGATTGAACCTAACCTGGTACATGACAGGCACATGTTCTACCACTAAACTATAACCCTAGTTCAAAAATTTTTTGGCTTGTTTTCCCTTTTTTTTTTTTTTTTGGTAAGACAGAGTCTCATTATGCTGCCTAAGCCAATCCTGCACACCTGAGCCTTGATCTTGCTGCCTTGGGCTTCCAAGTATGTCTATGAAATACTGTATATGTCTGATTTCTATGTTACTTTCAACAGTTTTGGTCACCTCAGTACCATTTGCTTAGTACTGAATATTCTACCAAATGTTTACCCAAAGGCTGTTAGGAAAATCAACTCAGTAATCTATAGGTATTAATGGGAGCAGAGAAGCATAAAAAGAAAACCTCAAACTGATAAAGGTACATATTCTTCTCTCAGAAAATACAGTATGATGACTTACTCGAGAATTACACTGATTTGAAAATCCCTTTGTCTTTAACCTTTCCTCATTCTCTGGTTGAGACTCATAAATTTAAACACAAACTGGAACCAAGAAGTAGATATAAAATGCATATCATTTAACTGTGTAAGCTGAAAACTGAAAACTTTTAGCTATTAACCTCTACTAAATTCAAATGTTTATTGTTGCAATAATTCATGTGCCATCTTACTCTACACAATATATTACAAATTAAGTGCTCTCAAAAAATACTAGCAGAAGACAGGCATAGTGGCAAATGCCTGTAACCCCAGTACTTGAGATGTTGAGGCAGGGGCATTGCCATCAGTTCAAGGCCAGCCTGGGCTATAAAGTGAGTTCAAGGCCACCTTGAACGATACGGCGAGACCCTGTCTCCGAAAAAAAAAAAAAATACTGGCAGAAAATTCATTCAGTAAAACATAAAATAGAGAAGTATGAAACAATTACATAAATTGAAAGTAAGAAAGTGAAATTTTGCTATCAATTTTAAGACTCAGATCACTTCAAATACATACCTTCCTTGTTAATTGCTTCAATCTTGGCAGGATAATAGCGACAGTCTGTCCAACGAGCCAGAACTTCTTCTCCAGCTTTAAAATCCTATTTTAAACAACTTTTAAGATCAATTCCACATATAATAAGCATTTCCTTAACAAAAACAGGTCTTTGTAAAACTTAACAGAATCCTTTCAAAATATCTTATTACATAGCTAGCAAATTTAGCCAAAGGAAAATACTTGCTACTTACAAAGAAATCTTCCTCTTCTTTCAGCCCTTCTTTTCTTAGTGCAGGTCTCTCAAGGGGTCGCAATCTATTGCTATCCCAGTAAATCCATTCATCATAACGATGACTCCAGCGTTCAAAATGGACTAACATCTTTCCCTCTTCATAGTCGATTTTTTCAATTCGTGACGGATACCTCAAAAAATAAAAAGAATTCATATAAAAGGAAACTTTTAAAAACTTTATACAAAGTACTAAACTGAAAGATTTCACTGAATTATACTGCTTACCATTAGAACCATGAAAAAAACAATATATGTCCATATTTTTAAACTATCAAAGCCACAAACTTTAATTGATTAATGTTGAATTTTTTTAAATGACTGCTCCTAAGATCTGAAATTAAACCCTTTGATACACTCCCAGCAGAAATCTAAATTACTAGACTGTTTTGGAAAATAATGCGTCAACATGCCTCAAGAGCCTTAAACATATATCTCCTTTTTTGATTCAATAATCTCAATTCTAGCACTACAAACACAAAGCATTATTTGCAGTAACAAAGAGAATACCAACTAAAAATATGCTTGGAAAAACTGAAGACTGTCTACAGCTATACAAACTATGGTATATCTATTGAAAGGAATGTTAGTCTTTAAATATAGTATTTAGAAATAATTTTTAATGTGGAAAAATGTAAAAAATAAGTGAACACTATATTTAGAGTTATAGATACATACATTGTATATAGAAAAAATACAAATATACCAGCATGTACATCTATCTCTGTATGATACAAGTACATTTGTTCTTTTTCATTTTTCTATACTTTTCAGTATTTTATAATGAGCATCAATGATGGTAAGGACAGACTCAGGAAAGCCTTAAATTTAAATATATAAAAATAACAGTTTTTGTCTTCACAAGTGATAATTCTCCTTCAAGGTTAATTCCAAAATAGAAATTAGTTCACTTAAAATATTTTACAAGAAAAATTGGCTCATTATTCCTAATGTACTGTATTAAAATGCTCATAGATGACTCAAGATTTTTTGAAAGGATGATTAAACAACATTAAGAACTCAGTCACAGGACATGGGAGATGATTTAGCTATAACAGTTTACCTTTTATTTGCTAATTTTTGATAAATCTGGAGTCTGCTTTCCCTATGGAAAACTAGCTTTAACTACAATGCCCAGCAGACTTTACCTAACTCTAAAATAGATTACCACGTTTTATCATCATGTTATCAAGGTCTTTTACACATTTTAATGGCCCCGAACCTTTCTCTGACAGACCTTCTTAGTTTTAATAGTGCTGTTCTTATTTCATGATGCTGGGCTACCTGGAATTTCCTGCACCACACCACAAACACCAGGTGCCAGTATTTGTTCTTTTGAAGGTCTATTCTTCCTAGTCAGCACTGAACTGCCCTTTCCTTTCTGTGTACTCTCAACATTCAGGACTTGCTCTGACATGTGACCACCAGCGTGAACACTTCTCCACTTTCCACTTCCCTATCAAACCTAGCCCATCTCCGTATGAGTTCTCAGCTGAGTGCTGTACAGCATTTTGTATCCCTTGTGACACAATGACATATACACACACACACGGACACACACAAAATCAAATCAGCAAGGGAAATACTGGATTAAAAAACGTTAAACTGATTTCTTTATTAAGATCCCTTAGTGCTGTCAATAAGATGAGGATAAAGAATTCAGTTTTACCAAACTTGGGGAAACATGTAGCCCCTTTTATCACAGAATATTTCCCAACATTTACTGAGGTAGACTCAAGCCTGATGCTAAAATGCTTTTGAGCTCTGGGGATAATGAGTCATGTTCATCCTTCCAGCACCTAGCACAGTGACAGGACACACAACAGTCAAACAGGGAATGTTTACCAGGAATAAGAAGTCACAAATTACACACCTCCTCAGGTCTATGAAGGCTGCTGATTCAACTGTGACAGTAAGTTAAATCTTAGTCATCCTTTTTGGTGGAAGTGGTGTAGGAAAGGGAAACCTTCATGAAAGAAAGTCATAAAGAAAGAAACTCTAGGAGGTCAACTCCCTGAAATACACTTTCCTACCCAATGCAATTAGAATGAATACTATCATGCTTGTCTTTTGCAATATTGCTCTGATTTTGTTTTTGCTCCTCTGGTCTTTAAAGATACAAATCGTTAATATCATCCAGGAAAGCCAAGAACAAGGTTTGTCTGTAATTTCAATATTCATTAGTCATTAATGTACTATGAAGAGATCTTTTTCAATTATAAAAAATTGACAAATTTTCTTAAAATATAAGAGCCTTTATTTTTACATGCTTAATTTATCATTACATCTTGCAATTTCTGAATAAAAAATAAGGAGTTTAGCCTCCAGGTTCCTTCAAACTCTAAATGTATGTTTCTCTGTATATTTGCAACATTTCTCAAAGTGAGAATAGTCTACAGTAACAGCTAAACACATCTCTATTTTCCTAACATGACTCAATTCAGTAACCATTCAGAATCTAAATGAGTTTAAATAATGTAAATCTAGTTTGCATTTTAAAGTAACTTATAGTTTTCCTAATATGTCTCAAATTCTTCTCACTCACAGCATGCTTGATGCAACAACCAGATTAAAATTTATATTTTAGGGCATCTCTTCAGGGTAAGTCACAGAATATTATACTCACTATATAATTATCTAGGAATTGATATGTATACTCAGGATAAGGGCCAAGAATTAAATAAATAACACAGCCAGGATTATAATTTAATTTTTATAAGATTTATTAATAGAAGTGTGAACCTTTAAGACTCTGAACTTACTAAATGTCAAGTGCTCTTTATATACATTATCTCATTTGATTTTGGAACCAACCAAGGAATAGATAGCATAATTTTCATTGAACAGATGAAGACCAGTTCAAGAAAACACATGATGCAGCTAACACTCAAAGCCAAGACTAACTGGCACAAAAGCTAATGTTCTGTGCCAAAAGAAGAAATGGGATAAGGTCTATATCTGAGTGATGACATCACACACAGAAGGCTAAGTGCGTACAAAATTTTAAATAAGATCCTTTGACAGTTTAGAGAAAACTGGAATCCACTGAAGGTATCAGAGAGAAATGGTCCAAAGTGTACCTGATGGGTGGGACTCCACAGATATAGACTTAAACAAAGCAAAACGTATAGAGAGAGCAAAATTCACTTACTCAGCATCCATTTATCATCATAGGAATCTATGCTAACAGAGTTGACAGCGAGTATTCAGAGACAAATAGAATGTGGTATCTGTCCTCAAGGACCGTGTGGTTAGAGACTGAAGAGACATTTAAAGGAAACGGTAAATATCTCCCTGTGGCTACCCTGCATGATAAAAAGCAAGGCTATTAAAGGAGAACAGTGGAACAAAAAAACTGAACTTGCTCGCTTAGTTCAAACTTGAAGCGCTCTGAAATAGCAAACTAGTGAAATGACCTTTTATTCTGAAAATGAGGTATCACTTAAAGTTTACAGTTGATTTGGTTATCAATTACACCTTAGGAGAAAATCATAGTACCAAGATCTTTGTAATATATGCAGACTGCACAAAATGGTAGTTAAGCATTCAGTTCTATAGAGTAAATGATCCCCCTGTTCTAACAGAAGGCTTATAGTAATGTTTTCACATACATGATAAAGGAAAATACACTTAAGCAAATGTATTCACAAACGCTTGTCTATCTTGTACTACAGTATTATTTTGATGCATTATTTATATATTACTATAACTGACTATGAATTGAACATAAAATTTTTCTTACTGAACTCAGAAGAGGCAGTGTTTTTGTTTCTGTCATTTTTTAAAAATGCTGACTCATAGAAAGCTGTTAAGAGTAAAGAGTGATTAGGTTCAGTCCCAAATAATTAACTGCTTTGGGAAAAAGATTTAAGAAGTTGGCAACTGAAGTTTCAGAGTTCAACATCAGAGGTAAGATGCCAAAACAATGATTAGGAACAAGAAAATAAAAACTACCATAATATGCATCTCCCAAGGAGTCAAAAGAAAGAGATGGAGAGAAGGTAATCTCACTGAAAGTATTATTCCATAACACCAAAATTCTATATAGTGTTCTCTTACTCCTCTTCCTGTTACTGCAAAATACAAAAACCTTTCATAAGCTACCACCCCTACTATAATCCCACTTCCAAGCGTATAAACTGGTTAAGTAGTATGTCCTTGTGCAGAAAGTAAGGAAATAACTCCCATGCTCTAGATCTACCTTGCTTTCTTATGTCCTTTATACCAGAGTCTTGGAAAACAGAGTTTACCCTCAGAAAATCTAAGAAAAAGTATTCACCTAAAATGAGTTCTAACTTTTTTGAGTTAATGGAAGTGAAGAACACAACAAAATACTGAGAAGACTTAATTGATACCTTTTGAATCAGCATGGGACCCTTTCTGACCTAACTTGACCATGTCTTTTAATGGTCAAGTTAAACTGCCTGTATCTATGAAGAGATTAAAGCAGCACCAAGAATAAAAATTATTTTTACCTTCTCTGAATTCTTACAGCATTTTATTGCCTTATCTGATACACTGTCATATTATAACACTATGACTGGTACCTCTAACTTGTACAAGATTGTTCAGAGAGTAGAAATATCTACAAAAACACAGTGAATACTTAATATTTAAATGTTGAAAAATTTAGTATAATAAAAGACTTACTGCCATTACTCTTCAAATTCTCCCCTGACTTTAAACACAATTATCCTACCATTCTTGTCATTTTCTGAAGCAGTTATGAAAATCTTCTTAAGGCTTTTCAATGTCCTAAAAGTTTATGGCAATTTCTCCCAAATAGTAACATTATAATGTGTCTTCTCCTCCTTATTCACTGGATCTGGTACTGTGTGACTTCTGGCTTGTCCCTTAAGTCAAAATGACCACCAAAGGTAAATATTTTTAACTGAATCAAGTCATGACACGGAGGTAGGTAAGGCAGTACAATTCGTAAGACAGACACTCACAAAAGAGGACTTCCAGAACTACTGCACAAAGTGGTGCGAACAGTGGGATAAGGGAGCTTGAAGCAAGCACAAGTTAATTCATTAATTCTGAGGAGGACTAATGGCAATGTGTCTTACTGTAATAAATTTTAAAAATTTAAATATTTACCATATTTTTGATCTATATTAAATTCATAACTCAGTAACAACCAGATGCTAACCGAGAGGTTAGCTACATACTAAATATACCACATCAGTTCCCTATAATTTCAAATTTTGGGTGTTATCCAAACACAAAGAATATATAAGAAACCTGAAATGGAAATTACCATTCCTGGTGAATTCCTATGGCTCTTTTTGTTCACTCTTTTCACATGAACAGATCCTGACTAGGTCAAGGGACTGTGAATTCCCCGAGACTACACACACTCCAAAGTATAAGTGTTTAGTGTATACATTTATGAATATTCTATAGAGGTAAGAATTCTTAGTTGTTTAATCAGATTTTCAAAGGGCTCCATGAACAAACAAAACTTCTAGAATGCAAGTCATCTATTCACAAACCATTAGTGTTCCATTAAGAGGAACTATTAGTGTTCCACAGAGCGAAGGAATGTGGACACGTGGCTATGCCAGAAGTATCATTTAATGTATTAACAATAAAAAAGCTCTGTATCCAATGCAGTAAAACAATTAAACATTGGAATTTAGGGAACTCATTCTCATTTCTTTTCTAGATTGATATATCCACATTTTACCTATCCTGATAAAGCCCAATCACAAGAAAATTACAAGGAAAATTCCCCATAACAGTTATGGTCTAGAACCTTCTGCACTTACACCAAAAGACAGAGTTGATAGCTACTAATAGACAGTTTGCAATCCACACTGAGCAAGGCCAGAATGTTCTGCCAAATGCCCTAATGACCATCAGAACTCCTAAAAGATGTGGATTGAGATTTAAGTAATCATCTGAATAAATGCCACGCCAATTAAAAAGGTAAAAGTATTTTTGTATAAATTGCCCGATAAATTATTCAAATTATATACTTTAATAGTCATTTTCTTATCTATATTGATAATACATTTGCTAATCTGTTTGTTTTTTAATTGCCAGAGCCTGGTATGTTATAGGCAAGTACTCTACCACTGAGCTATGTCCCCAATCCATAAAATTTCTAATTTATGTAAATTTAGAAACTGACAACTTCTGAGGTTCATTTCATTTCACCAGAAAGGTAACAGAGAACCTAGTAAGCACCATAATATAATAGCTAGTAAAGATAATTTTGCGCTACATTCAGAAAAAAACATTTAAGAGGAATGGACAAGATAGTTCTTTGAAGTTTCATAGTAATATATGAAATATACTTGAAATCTGACTTAAACATAATCTTAATTATTAGCAGAATCCTAGGGAGTTAGGATTAACAGTTCAAAAAAGTCTGTGGATAGGAATGTCATTTACAATGATGTTGATTAAAAATGACAAACATGCTAGAAAAGTTAGAAATAGAGATGAACTGTCTCACATGATTGTCAGAAGGATTATTTGCCAAATAAGAATCATGGCAGGATGTAATCCAATTTTCTTGTAACCTAGCATCTAACATGTTTATCTTCCTTGGAGCACTTTAAGTTTACACTATGCTTTGTAATTTTCAAGTGTTCCCTCACATACCCATTGATTACACCTGTAAGGACAACGTAGTCTGCTATTACAACACAACTTTGAATTCAGTGGATTCAATGCATGCTAATATATTTTGCACTTTTAAAAAAGCATACTGAAGAAAGAAGAACCTTTTAATTAATTCAAACTTGATACAGTAAATCCCTACAAAGTCACTGTTCAGTTCAAGGTCTCAGTCCTTGGTGGATTTTTCCTCAGAACCAAACAAATACTTTTTTGTGGAAACCCTTGGAATTTGTGGAAGCGGCAAATGCCCGCTGCAATTGTTTGGGGTTTTTTGTTTTGTTTTGTTATTTTGCAATTGTTTTTTCCGGCAGGAGGTTTGCAAGTAGCCAATCTGAAAGCGTCAGTCAGTTCTCCTTGCTGCTGATTGGCTGCTGCTCTGTAACCAATCTCCAACACAGCAGCGGCATTCCTGCATCATAACAGGTTGCTATCTTGAGTGTTCTCAGTTTTGTTCTTGTTAAAGCCCTAAAATCCCTAAGATGCTGCCAGTAAATGCCCTGTACCTCCTAAGGTTTTACAGATTTTATTAAGTCAAACTACATAACTGCAGGAGACATAGCACATTTAGGGTTTAAACTATAAAAATAGACATTCACAAGTACTTTTCTGACTATATCTGAAATTTGTGGTTTTTCGAAATTCACGGGTGCTCTACAAACATAACCCCTGCAAATTCAAGGGGTTCACTGTATTCCAAAATGAAACATAAATACAAAATAATTTAGAATTTTAGGAATTCTAAAATAGTAGCTTATGGGTGAAAATCACATCTTCCCCAACAGTGAATTCTAAGGGCCTCATCACGTTATTCCTCAGATCTGAACTCCGACCCACTCACCCCAGGACACATTCCCAGTACAAGCTGCCAGTTCAACCTGCTTCCCACTTGTCCACACCTCTGCAGCGAAGGGGAAAAAGATTCTTAACTATGTATTTCCCTTTAGAACCTTGAGTCATTAGTGTTTTATTTCAGATCACTGAATTTAAATTCCTATTTCTCCCACCACCAGAGCCCATGAGCTTATCAGGAACCCCTCTCATCATTATTGCACACAGGGTTTATATACTTACTTAATTACACTACCAAAACTCAAACTCCTAGCAGGCTGCAGTGTGCTTAAATTATTTTTTACTACTACAAAGCGTCATATTAACTTATATGTCCATTGATTAGTTTTAAGAATTTAACATCCATTCCTCCTCTATTTGACTGTACATTCCTAATATAATGTTCGCATTATAATAAAGTTAATATTCATTAAGTGGCTACCATGTGGCAGAAACCACTTTAAACTCTTAACATGCATAACCTTGCTTAATCCTCACAGAACCCTTTCGTGTGAGGTACAACTAGTGCCCCCTCCCCTCTTTTTTAAAATTATTTTATTTTTTGGTGGTACAGTACTAGAGATTGAATCCTGGACTTTAGCACGGAGCTGCAATTGCAGCCCATTTTTTATTCTGAGATAGAGACTCAGTAAGATGCCTGGGCTGGGCCTCTTCTGAAGAAGAGCAAAACTAAGGGGACTTTTCAATAACCTGTTAACTTTTTAAAAAAATTATACTACTGATACTGAAAACAAAATTAAAACTAGCATTTTCTCCTTCAGCTTAAAAAAAATCATTTAAAGACAAAATTAAAAACGCTTAAGCATCTGCAGATGCCAGTTCTGTCTACTCAGCAAAACTAGAACTGCAATATATTCTTCTCAGTAGTTAACTGATTCCTAGCTAGTGGCTTTCTTCAAGCCCCACTAACTAGGCATGATCTAATGTGATGTGACAAGTGTGAAATATCACAAAACATGACAAAATTCAGTAGGAATGATGTAATGAACAGGGATAGAGATGGGTGTGACACATGATGGTTGCACTTCAACCAAATGCCGGATAAGCAAATAAAGCTGTTGTGCCTCTTGGGCCAATCTCTACCATCACATGAACATAAAACATATGCCCAGAACAAAGTACAGTAAATTTGAGACCTTTGGACTTGAAACATTTATAAATTTATGAAGGAGGCTGGGAAATCATCAGTTTGAAGGTTTGATTCTAAAGTAAGTCCCAAGGGGAAGCGCTTTAGAATATATACACTTGAAATTAACCTGCCTTTCCCAAGCTAAATCTAAGGAATAAGAGTAACATACTGTTGCTGAACTTTCAGGGCCTTTCTAAAACCAGACATACATACACTACTAGATTAAGTCAGGAATTCAGATGGCCTGTGCACACTGACTCCTAGCTGACTGAGGCTACAAGTTTCAGATGAGCTTTATGGGAGGCAATAGGCTATAAGAGAGCCCATTATATATGGAACCAAAAGGATCTATGATCTAAAGGGTCAAGCCTCTTTATGTTTTATTCAAATTATCATCACCTTTCTTTACTTTCCTGAACTTCATTTATTCTTCTTCAAGTGACCAGCAATTCTAAACGAGCTCTGTGACTTTTCCTTGTCTATCTTACTTCTATCTCACATCTGTGTTATTGACCTGTCTAAAAGTGAGATCAAAAGACCTGTCCTACCTGAATAGCTGAAAATAGATAAAAGAAATTGAGTTTAAAATTCAATAGGACCTGAAATATCATCTAAAATGTCACATTCTCACTGGAAGGCAGAACAGCACTTACAATCTATATTTTCTGGTAACTAGTTAAATTTATTTTCTCTTTCTTTCGTTTTCCAGAAAACCGCTGGTGGGGGTGGGGGGGCGCTGCAATCAGAAAAGGTTGTACTAAAAAAAGAATCAACTTAACTGAAAGATGTACACGAGAACAGGAACAAGAGCAGTGAGGCCAAGTGTGCTGTAAAATAAATGTTTAACCAGTTTCTAATCTTGCCTTTCACACTTCTTGGGGTATTTCTCATCTCTAACATCATTAAGAGACGTTTAAAGGGCTCTATCTGGTGAATATTCTAAAAAGTGAAGAACTAAGATGTATGTACATTGGTACAGACCTGCTTGATGATTATACGAGTTGGCTTATTTGAACGCTAAGATTCAAACTCTGTGACTATCTGAATGTAAAGAACTTCAAAATTTAAAAAGTCTTCAATTTGAATTCTCTGCAATAGAGTTCTTAACTTGGAGTCCATGGGTAAGTTTTCTATGAATTCATGAACCTAATATATAATTTAACCCTTGTAGTATACACATGCAATTGCATATATTTTCTTAGTCTATCACTGAAATTAGGGTTTCAAAGTTAATGACTCAATAATAATTATTTTTCAGTTATATATATAAAAGGAAAAAATATATAAAAAGACGAAAATAGTATTCATATTAGCAAAAGAATCTCTAAAGTATTTAAAAACTATTCGTCTAAGGTTCCTACAAATTTCAAATTCGTTTACATAACAAATACAATTTCACTTTAAAAATCTGATCCATATGCTACTTTTCAGGAGCATTTTCCTGTCTTAAATATAGATCACATGTTTTCCTTTGAATAGCTAAATTCAGTCAGGGAAAAAAAAGTTTTTATTCAGAAAATATGTTCTTTTAAATTAAAAGGTATTCATATTTACTACAATCTTAATTTCCTCAGTTTTCTGACACTATTCAAATTTTGTTCATGAACATCTTAAAAACTCACATTTGCAAATGTTCCATACAGTTCAAAAACCTCCAAATGTGTGGAAACAGCATTTACCAAGTCAAATTATACTGTTCTATCAAACTCTGATACTTGGGAACAGCTCCACATTTTTAATCTTTCATTTTCTTTTTCTTTAGATCTAGAAGAGAATTAAATAGAAATATTCCAAAAGAAGTCAGAAGAGCATAACTCATCTGAATGTTTTAAATGACTCTACATTTCCAGGTTCTTAAGACTAACACCAGAGTGTATTATTTGATCTGCTGTGTTTTCACAACTAAATTACTTAACTATGGAGTAAGTTTTAATTCCTATCAAAAGACAGAAGTTAAATCAGTAGTCCAGACCAGTTTTATTTTATTATTTTTATTACTGATAAAGTTTAGAATGAGTAGACACTGTAATATCTGCAAGGGTGCTCTATAAACTATAAAACTCTATGTAAAGATGAAGATTTGATTATCACCTCAAAAAGACTGCTACAACTTATTGCAATAATATGTTTTTCCTTTTATGACTCTATGACTCCAATCAAATCTCATGGTAACACTAAAAATCCATTTCAAAAGCTTACACACTTACTGGTCCCAAAGATTTATTTTTCAACTTCCCCTCTTCCCTTACATTTACTTCAATACTATATAATACATGAATTTGCAGAATTTAAGTTTACATACTTTGATCCTTAAAGTCAACCCATAAATAAAAACTATAATACTGCATTCATTTTATTGACAAACAAACCAAGGTAAAGGATTTCACCATATTTACCAGATTAACAAGTAACAGTTCAAATTTAAACCCATCCACTAAGCTTCTCCAGTGTAACTTCTAGCCCAAACCTTTTCTTTCTCCAAATACATTCCTGAATCAAAATACTGCACCACTTTCATCCCTAGGATGTTTCTGCCCCCACAGGACCATAAAATCAATGTTGAGGTTTGGACAGGCAGAGGTTATACTGAAAAATATGATGGGAGTACAATAGAAAATGCTTGACTCAGTGAACATTAGTATGCTGAAGTCCTTACACACTACCGAGAAATAAATTTTAAAGGAAATGTTTTAAGACCATGACATTTTCAAAAATTAAAACTGTCCATACTAATCAGTAAGGGTAAGGTTTAGTTAAGTATTGAAGAAATCTGAGTATCAAATACTAGAACGAAAATGACTGACCTCTCAGTGGCTCCTCATGGCCTGTATTAGTAGTATTGGTAAATAATCAAACCATCAAAGGGTTTTCTGTAAACTTACTTGGGAAAAAAAAAGTAATAAATCACCAATTAAAAACATACAGTGCACTTTCAAGGATATGATACCTTTCCAAACCTTAAGGAGTATGTGATATGGTTTGTTTAAGCAGTGATATACTTTTTTAAGAAAAATAGATTGAGTCTTCCTCTTAAATCAAAGCTACCAAGTCAAATCTACCACAAACCTAACAGTATGAGCTTAACTTGAGCTTATTTCTAATTTAAAGTTTATCCTTTTATGTTAAGGCACACACTAAAACTTATTTTCCTTTGTTATGTAATGAAAAACCTTTTCTATAAGAACAAATTGGAATTTAGAGTTTCCACATCACTACTTTCCTTCAGCATTTTGTTTTAAAGAGGATATATATCAACATGTGATATATTAATTCCTCAATGATAGATACACTGTTAAATGTAAAGGTCTTGAGTATAGACACATAAGCAAGATTCGCATTCCTGCTCCTCTCTTCCTGCTCCACTCTTGCTGCTCGACTCTACCTGTCCAAAGTTTAAAATACATTTATACAAATATGAGTAAATACTTTTCAAATTGAATAAATTTGGAAGACAGTATTCACTAGGGATGGAAAAAACAAAATATGAAAGAAAGGAGGGAGAGGGAAGAAGGGAAGTTAGTACATTTTCAACGATCATTTTGGTCCTCACAAGAATGTAAGTTTCATAATAATCAAACAATCTCATAGTTTTATCTGGCACTAAAGTAATTTATATAAAATATAAATTTATATAAAATATAGAATGACTTTTTACAAGTGGGATTACATGAAGAAAAAAATGTAATTATCTCATTTAGAAATAAAACCTGTTAGGAACATTAAGTCTTACAGAACTTTTGTGCTGCAAATAAAATTGAGTAAACCTAAGCGATCTATAATTATTCTGTGGTAAAACACTTAAAATTAAGTTTATAGCACACTGACACCTATTTTAATTTAATTTAATTTTATTTATTTATTTATTTATTTATTTATTTGTGGTTCCAGGGATCGAACTCTCAACCTCGCACCTGCCAGGCAGGCACTTTAACCACCAAGCCAAACTCCCAGTCCTAGTTCTTCGTATTAATGACCTTGAAAAGCAGAAATCACAGTAAAAAAATAATTTGTTTGAATTACCTTAATTCTTATTCAATTAAGGAGCCATTTGTAGCAGAATGCTAAAATCTTAATATGTATGAATGAGCTCATAAAAATCAAAACAATGACAAGTTTCAATGATAATCATGTGATTACGCTAGCTAATGTTTACTTAAAGAGAACATTATTACTAGGGTCATTAGAATTAAATCTAAATACATCTGCATTCCACCACTCTATCTAATAAGCACTTAGGAAATGTCTTGGTGAGAAGCAACAACTTTCATTTGGTCTTTGAAATTACAAATGCACAGAACAATACAAGTATGTGATTTTTAAAAGTAGTTCTTTTTATAATCTTTTTCTTTTAACTACTGGATCATAAATTTAAAAGCTGTTGAATAAGAAAACATTTCACTACAGAAGTAAATTTCTCACCAATATCAAAACTATTTTAATATCCTGAAAAGTACTGAGATAAATAACAATCTACGTACTGCTCCAAAACTAGAAGTTAGTTCAATTAAAATTGTGTCAGTTAAGAAACCTATGAGAATATAGTAATATGAATTAACTATTTATTCATAAAATCACTATCTTCAAAATATCAGTAAGAAGATTAATATCAAAAAAGTATTATTGTACTCTTGTATAACATGGAAATTCAACAGTATGCCTTTATATCTTAAAGCTACTTTCAGCCAAATCTGAACCAAAAGAGCCAGTTACTACCTAACTTGGCATCTTTTCTTTCATGATGTAATGCAGTGTTTCTCAAAAGCAGGCATTTCATGCCTCACTTTCCGTGGTCATCTAGCAATATCTGGAGACAGTTTTGTTTTTGTTTTTGTTTTTGTTTTTGTTTTCCCCATCTTTACTACTAGAAGGGAGCAACTTATCTGGTTCCCAGGTTGCCCTAAGCCCCTTCTGATACTGTGTACACTAACCACCTTATAAGAGTGACCACTAAGACACTGATTAGGAGAGGGGCAAATAACTGTGACTGTCCACCTCAAACTGTAGTTTCAAATTGTTATAAAGCACAGCCCAGGGCTGAGGCCATTAAACAAGGGGTCGTCAAGGAAGTATGTGGAGCTCAAAGGCCAGATGTTAGGAAAGAGAGACCCTAGGCTAATGTAATGTAAAGTATCATGACCAACCAAGATCTATCTGTCATTGCCAACTCAGGAAGTCATTTTAATCCAAATCGGTCATAAGCAAATCTAAAAATAACCATTGTAAACTGTAGTGAGAAAATATCAAAATGTCTGAGACATGAAGTAGTACAGCTGCTAATTCATAGACCCCCTCAACCAAATGGGCTTCAAAAGAAGCAAAGGCAGCAAGAATCCCAGAAGAGGAACCTCTCAAATCTCCCTCTCAGATTAGGGGCCTGGGTGGAAACACAGCACCTAAAAGAGCACAGAACTAGGAGCCACCTAGCTGAACAAACGACACATTCCCTAGGATAAAGGAGAATCATCTTCATTCCACTACAGCAGAGGGACTCTTGCATGTCGCTTCCCTTTTCTCCTTTCCAGACAATTGTTTTATACTAGTCTATCAACTTTTTCTACATCGATGTATAATGGTATGTTGGGGAGGAGAGGTGTTTTAATTTACCACCTATCACAGATAGCCAGGATAACTGAAAATGAGTTAAGAAGACTGATCATGTGGTAATGGAGACAGTAACAACCTACCTATGCAATTTTGGTTTTAGGTGGAATAATGAATAGTGTAGATAATTCTCAATGTGTACAGTATTAGAAAAGTACTATGTTAACCATTAATATACTCTGTAGCTTGAAAGAACCACCTCTAACATAGGGCAAGAAAACACACTTAACAAAATTTATCCAACACATGGAAGCTGACTGTATTTGAATTCCTTCTCCCCCTCCCAACATAGTTCATGTTAAGTACACAAGGGTACCCACACTCTCTATATGCCTTATATTCTACACAATTATTTTCAGTCCTTAAATGATTGTACTAAATCACACAAGATTTAAAACGCTAAATCTGAAAATCTTAAAAACTAAAAACGTGTATTTAAAATGTGAATACATAGATGTTTCTGCTACTATCAGCAGAAACTAACAGCAATTGATCAACATATGTAAAGCTACAGACACTATGCTTTAGGTCAAAGTTCTGTACTTTTCATACCATTTTTGCAAGTAGTCCAGTGCCTCCAAACGAGCACCAATCTCAAAAGTGATTCCAGGACGGTTTGGGGGCTTTTTACTCATCTTGAGATCCTATTCTTCAGTATTCTCTTTTCACTACCTCAAGAGGAAAAAAGAAAGTTAGATTCCAATGCGTAAAATGCATAGGGAGTGTGTAAAGGCACAGGTAAAAATTAAACATTTTCTAAACTAATATAAGAATTTAAAATACTTGACAAAATTTTTGAAACTCTGAATGATGGTTACCAGTACCTCCAGGTAAAGCAATGTGCAAACCGCAGGCAATCTTGATAAAGAATTAAGAAAGGGACACATTAAGACAGTTAGGTAGGAAAAATAAAGATGTGCCATTATATTTACTAATGGCAAAAGTACTTTAAACTTTAACTTGAAAACATGGGAAAATTTCCAGGAGGACAGCTTAAAATGTTTTTCTGTCTTTGAAAAATTAAGACAGCTGAGTTCTGTGGAATATGACTAAAATTATTGATAGAACAAATTAATCAAGTTGTTCATTTAGTCTCAAACATTTCAGTGCTTCATAATACAAAACGCTAGGTAAGACACTTAGAACACACAAGGCTTTAGGAAACCATAGACATACTCCTACACTGATAAACAATCTAGTAATTACTCTTGTGATTAGGATGTCTGGTTATCTACAAACTCCCACTTTGGCAGTCAATGATTCAAGAACTTCAACATACAGTTGCAAGGGAAATTTGTCTTTCATATTTCATATTTGATAACTAATATAGTCACGGATTTTCTTAACTCTTACAATTTATTTCTAATATACTTCAATATACAGTGCTCACACATTGCCCAAAAAAGTAGCTGTAATGTCAAACAAAAATAGCAGAAGAGTACATTTCCTCTCTCCATCACTCACACGTAGTGTTCACTACCCTCTTAGCTCCACTGTCCACCCAATACATTAAGGTTGACTCCTTTTTCACTATGGGTATTTGAACAGTATCAATACATTTTAAAATGGTCTAATCAAAATAGAGCTGGTAATATTTTTTGTCACTCAAGATTACTAATGACTGTACTCCAAGTTGAAAAGGAAAAGAAACCTCATTTTTATGATGGTTTGGTCACAATTCAAAATCGTCAAAAACATAATACGAAACATAAAATTCCACCTGCCCCTCACTCCTTGGGGAAAAAAAATCAGACAGGATAGGTGAAAAAATAGCATCGACAGTCTTCACTCGCCCCCTCAAAAAAAGTAAACTCAAATTCTGGGGAACAACGAGGCGACACACTTCTGACAAGGCATCAGCAAATACAAGTGAATTAAAAAGTTAATGCGAATCGTATCCAGAGTGTACTTTGTGTAAACGGAGTAAATGTATGAATACTTTAATAGAAATCTTGTCACTATGCAACGCATAAGGCAGTTACTTAAATGTGTGTGTAAATATCCAGCCAGAATTTCTACTGTTCTTCATACGAAGAACTCAGTAAGGGACAGACAGTTCAGCAGTTACACTAACATGTCTAGGATCACACTTAATGTCCGTTAAGTAGTATAAGCACCACCACCACCACCATCCCCACCCCGCTATACACTTAGAAATGAGGCTCCATAAAAGGCAAAATTTCATTTTTCTTGGAAGGGGAAGGACAAGAGATTTTAATTCAAGAGCTTTTAAAAAAATGAAACAATCTACTGGAAGAAAAATTCAAAGGAAAACAGAAATGGACAGAAAGCACAGAGTAGAATAAAACAGAAAGGAAGGTGAAAAAAAGAATGGCAAAAGAATTTAAGGATGGCGGAAGCTGTGGGAGATGACAAGTGAAAGAGACGAGAAAATAAATCAGTAAGAGACACACACACACACACACACGAAAAAAGTGAAGCAATGGTCAGAGAAGGGCCGCGAAGCCAGAAAGCTGGGTGCGAGGAGGACGCGGAGGGGGCGGCAAGAGGCAGGCAGGAAAGGTTCCCACAGGGCTGGCCCCGAGCCCGAGAAGCCTCCAGGTTTGACAGCCGCCGGCCCTCCGCAGGGGGGAAGGAAGGGAGGGGGGAGAGCGGCGGCGCCCAGACAATAGGGCCAGCGAGCGCAGGGAGCGGGGCGGGAGGGAGCGGGCCGCGGAGACACCAGGGCGGGGGCGTCCCGGGCGACCAGGCGGGGGCCAGGCGGCTTCCAGGCCCCGCAGCCGCCTCTTACCGACTCGGCCTCCCCTCCGCACAGCAGCGGGCCGTCCGGGGCCGAGCCGGGGCTCAGCAGGGCGGCCAGCCCGGGCCTCCGCCTCCGCCCAGGCAGCGGCCAGGGAGGGAGCAGCAGCTGAGCGAGTCGAGGCCGAGGCGCCGGGTCGGCACGAGAAGGCGCGGGACGGAGCCGGGTCAGAGCCCTCAAGCCCGCTCGGGGTGCACTGCCATCGCCTCCGCCTCTACCTCCACCTCCGCCTCCACCTCCGCCGCCGGCCAACCCTGACGCGACGCCGGGCCGGGAGACGTCAGCTGTCCGCGACGCGCCGGAAGCTGGCCTGATCGTGTCACGTGACTGGCGAGGGTTGGGCTCGGACCGCGCGGCTGATTGGAGGGCTGCTCTGGGAGGCGGGGCTTTGTGTAGTTGGCCCACCAAAAGGCGGAGGTACCCCGGTTTGCTGTGAGCTTGTGTGTGCTGGGCACCGTTAGGCGTTTGTGAAGCATCTGATCTTTGAAAGATGAGGTTGAAAGCCACTGATTATTATTACTGAATTCATGGGGAACCAAGTTCTTCCAAATCCGTTTTCGCAAGACCCCGGGAGAGCTTCTGTAATTGTATTACTTTCCTACATACACATTCCATTTCACTTTAAGAATAGAGCAAATGGTTGCTGCTAAAAATCCATAAACGTCTCTTAGACACTTTGTGGCAGAAAACGCACTGTAAATATACCACATGGCAATCATAACTGTGTTGCTCTCAGTAATCTAGGAGAGCTATACAATACAAAATACAGATATTAAAAGGTGCACGTGTGTGCAGCTGCAGAATCTATGTGACATACCTTCCGTAAGACTACACAGCTGACGACAGCAGAACTACTTTTATTGAAAGATACCGTGTCCCTAAATCTTTGCAGAGCACAAAGTATAGTGCCCATGCCATACGGACAAGTAGTCCCAATTGAAGTAATTTTGAGATGACACATCTTTTCTCCCGTTGTGCCATTCAGACTCCCAAGTTTTCTAAGTGCATCACTGCATACAAATGACATTTCTATTTATTTTGTGTGCACCATGGAATTAAAATGCGGAAGTAACTCTCTTTAAACTTCAATTACATTGAGATTTGGCAAATTAAGCAAACATTCATATTCATTCTTTTATCTGACAGACATTCGTTCAGTACCTACTATGTTGCTAATAGTTACTGAGCAAGCATAGTGATACATAGAAAGGGTAAATAAGACAGTCTCTAGTAGTTTTTTGTTTTATTTTCTGTGTACCTAGCATCTGTACTTCTTTCCATGTTTGAGAAATTTTTCAACAGGGTTTTATTAGTTTAGCAATCAATTATTTCTAGAATCTTGCTTTGTACATGACAGGATTATGCTTTCCACCTTCCTTAGTGCTATGTGTGGCCATTTGATTTGCTATAGAATGAAATAAGAAGTAGACCTTATCATGGTCAGCATAATATCAAAAACCAGTTCACCAAACTTCCTGTGCATAGCATAGTGAAAAGCTTTGTTTGAAATGACAGCTGCCCTAGCAAACCAAGTGCTAAGTAGAATATGATGAACCCATTACCCACTGATAATCTATAAAGTTTATGTTGTAGAAGGAAATAATTACTTATTTTTAAGTCATGAATATTTACGTCTTGGGAATTGTTATCGTTTGGGTCTAGATGTCCCTCCAAAGCCTCATGTGGTCGTATGTAGGGCTTTTCATAGGTGGTTGAATCTTGAGTGTGTGATGCTGAGATTAAAGATGTGTGATTACTAAATCAGTCCATCAATTGTTTTTGCACCCCGGCTAGGCTGGATACAATATAAGGAACAGATATAGGCTTGTCTTTTCCCTTGTTGCTTGCTTTTGCTATCTTACACTTGCATGAAGTGGTTCTCCTTTGTGATCCCTCTCTGCCAAGCCACCCTGCCTTGATTCCAGCTGATTATGGACTGAAATCTCTATAAAATGTGAACTAAACAAACCTTTCCCCTTTAACTTTGGATGTCAGGTATTTTGTCTCAACAGTGAGAAGAAAGTGACAGTGATAGGGATTCTTTGTTATGCAGTACAACCTTACCCATGCTGGCAGATTTCTTTCTGAATCTTGGAGCAGATTCAACCACTGTCTTAGTTACTTTTTACTCATTGCTGAGACAAAATACTGACGCCCAAAATTAGGGAAGGAAAGGTTTATTTCTTACAGTTTCTCAGGAGTTTCAGTCCATAGTCAGTTGGCTCCAAGGCAACATGGCGTGGCGGGGGTGCCATTCATGGTGGTCGCCAAAACAGCAAGCGAGCTGGCAAGAGAGAGCGGGTGGAAGCATGGAAGCCAGCAAGAGGAAGACCCACCTCCTTTACACTGTATGTCAGCTCCACCCTTGGGCGGGTACAGCACTCACATCACCAATCCTGGTGCTAGACAACAAACCAATCACAAACAAGGGCCAGACTTAGCCCTGTAAAAAGTATATGAGGACTTGGAGGTACATAGTATCACCTAATGCAACCACCCACTAAATAAGTTGGAAATTTCAGAAACAAGTGTTCTCAGTCTTCTTTTTTGGCTAAGTGCTGGTCTCAACTCTGTTAACTGCTAGGATGTATTTGTTTCAGTCTGTATTCATAGCTGTTTCATTCAAGGTAAATCTAACCTTAGGTGCAAATACTTGACTACTTCATTATGTCTGTTTGTAATTTGTGGCTAAATTTTATGTCTCTCTCTATATATATCATTTATTATGAATAACTTCCATAATGCTTGTTCTTTATGTTAGTATTATATCTTATTGATATTTAAAAATATATATGTATAGCTTGATTATTATCTATGAATTTGATTTCAGAAAATGGAGAAGGTATTACGTAATATTTACTCTAGAAAGGGGAAATTAATTCTGATAAAAGCAACAAAAACATTAAGTAGGCCATCTTTTTCACTTTTGCCCATGTAAAGTTCAGGATAAGGTCAGAGATACGAAGCAAAGCAAAATCTAACAATGACTCCCCATCCATGTACTAAGGCTATGAATTGCTATGTCCCCTCTTTTCTTCCATCCAACTTACCCTTCTTCCAGATGGTTGATGCTGACCATCAGGCACTCCATCTCCAAATATAGAAAGGAAGAACTTACAGCTGTGTTTGAGTAGAACCAAACAAGCAGTGGGCAAATTATCTTGAAACAACAGTTGTTAGGCAGAAATCACTGATCTAAATTCCTCCAACATTAAAAATGTGAATATGGAACCATAATCCTTCCTGGAATATTTAGCAACTGTATACTTATTTTGAGGGAGGAAAAAGTTACTCCTAAATAATAGATATTCCTTGATTACATAGAAAACACATGAAAGGTTTTTGTGTACTTATTTAATAACTGTGACTAGCAACAGTAAAGACAATCAAAGTAATTCAAGGTTTGAGTTTTTTAATCAATGGACTAGTTCAGTGGAAACCTTAACTGCTGCAGTAGACACCTCTGGCAAATTGGTCCATTTCAGGTATTTAAAATCTTTGAAAATACATTAACATAACTTCTTTCACAAGCAGAAACTTCATTTATCTTGTCTCTGTCACCACATCCCTTTATCAGGTGACCAGATGTGATAGTTGTTCCAGAATGAGTCACTGGCAGTGGGACTCCCAGGACAAATGTGATAGAAGCATCATCTCTGCAGATGCTCACACAACATTCTGCTCACATTTCTAATGTACTTCCTATCATTGTTTGCTATATGTTTATGTACTGCTTTATTATAACAATACATAGGTATGTATGTATATATATATATACATATATATATATATTAAAATCACTTTCACTTTTCCACCAACTTTAGAATTGGCTTGTTTTAAGAAAGTGACACATTTGATATACATACATAATATATAATGTTATATATATGTAACTGTAAGTGTATATTTATTGTAAATTCAAATGTTACTCAGAAACCCCCTCAGTTTGTAAGTGTAAAGACAGACTCAGCAGGAATGGTTTAAAGATAATAATAGTCTTTGCTACTAAATGTGGCAGAGACAGTATTTGGCTCAGCAGTTACAAGAGAGACAAAGAACTCCTTTGTGTGCGTATTTCCCTGAAGCAAGGGATCTACCTTGTATTTATCATTCAAACCTAAATACTTTTGAGAGTGGAAGGAAGTGTTAGTAATAATTACTCCAGAATAGCAGGTGGGTCTCTGGGAAGTCCCAGAAATATGCTATCATGCCACATAAAGCAAGAATAAATAATAATTAGAAATAAGGTGGGGATTCCTTAAACAGATAAACACTGAACATAGAATCCACTTCTGATACCTCAGTGAGTTTTCCTCTTTGCAATACCAGGACAAAGGATGAACTCTTTATGTTCATGTGCTTCATTAACATTATACCTCCTTGAATTTTAGTGTTCACTAGAATCATTTTTGCTCACCATATCAGTATTTTTTTTTACCATATCAACATTTCTCAGACTTTGTTCCACTAAATATCTGGCTTAGATTTACCTGGGTTGTTGGTTAAAATGAGAATTCCTGAGTCCTACTTTGTATTTTAGGATAGGGGACTACACTTTAACAAGTCACTCTAATTATGTCATATGCACACAAAAGTTGCAGACTTGCATGAAGTTATGATTATGTGATTGCTTGTGAATGAAGAGTTAATAGAAATCTCTGTGTTATGGTTTGTGTCTGGATGTCCCCTCCAAGATTCATGGGGTCATGGGGGACAGGCTTTTCAAAGGCAGCTGAATCTAGAATTTGTGATTGGTTCATTGTCTAGTGCTGGTATTGACAGTGTGAGTGCTGTACCTGCCTTGGGGGAGGTAGCCTACTTACGATACAAGGGAAGGAAAAAGGCTTGCTCCCCATTTTTGCCCCTTTTGCCGTTTTGGCCTTTGGTATCTTCTGCCTCCCCAGCCACCATAAATGGTTGCCCCTCTACCACACCACCCTAGTTTGGAACCAGCTGATTATGGACTGAAACCTCCACAAACTGTGAGTTAAATAAACTTTCCTCCTTTAACCTTGGATATCAGGTATTTTGTCTCAGCAATGAGAAAAGTAACTAAGATGCTCTGTAAGAACAAAAGATATTTTTTTATTTTAAAGAGCAAGCAAATAAAAACAATGAAAGCAAAATGATGACAGCAACAACAACAAAGAGCAACAATAGCTATATATATTTTCAAAACAAGATGATAGGACTTTAACACTGATTGTTATATTGCATATTGTTACCTTCAGAATAGTTGCTCAGGTTACCATATATAGAAATAAAACAAAACAGTAAAACAGAACAAAACATCGAATTTCAAAAACAAGACAAAAGAGTATCCCCCACAGTTGCTATAAATGCATATTGTTATCCTTCAAATAGATGCTTAGACTACCAGCTTTAAGCCTGCAAAATCAATCAAAGAATACAAGCAGTTTTTTTTTTAATTCAGTTGCTATCATCTCAACCTGACTTCCTCTGAATCAGCCCATTGCTTACTGGGGTGGGAGGTGTTGCTTTTCTTGTTTTTCAGCCCGCACACTGGCTGGCTCATGGTAAGGCGTGGTTTGGCTTCTTGATTCTCTTCCCGTTCCACATGGTGGCTGCTCCTGGCTCACAGGAAGGCATGGTTTTCCAAAAAGAATTTATTTACATTAGGAAGTTAATAAGAAATAAGGGACAAGTCTTCCTTCTGGGTCAGTGTACTTCTGTGATCAAATTAAAATAGCTTTCACTATGCTTCCTAGGAGTTAGTATGACTCTTGGAAACTATAACCTGGTTCCAACTTCCTACTTGTCAATATAACATCCTAGTGAACACAAAAACAAAACTTAGAAGTCATTCTCTCCCTGACCTCAGTTAAATTCAGTGACCAACTTTGAACCAAGTGTGGTGGCCATAGAGTGGCTCGTACTAATTTGACTTAGAGCTGAGTCCATTTTCATTATTCAAATGAAAGTAGAGATTGTCCCAAACATTAGGGACTAAAAGGAAGAAATGAATGAGATCTTTAAAGAAAATTTGGTATCCTGCTGTTGCCAATTAGCCTAGGCTTCTTTTGCTCAATTCAGGTGGATATCCTGAATCAAAAAAGTGCAGCTCTCCTAGCAGTCCTGATGTCACCAGGTACTGCTGGATGCCAACAGTTGGCACAGCCAGCTGGTGGTCACTGCCACTTCCAGCTGCTACCTTCCACTGCCAGCTTGTATTGGGCACCATGGGTTGGCTCTACCAGCTGCTGGTCTCTGTCTTTGGTTTTCACTGGTTAATGGCCTCTGGAGCTCTTTAGTGTTCACAACTCTGAGGATGTATTACTCTTTCTCCAGAAACAACCACTCTGTCCACACTTCTCAAGATAAAAATCCCAAATAAAGAAACAGGACTTTGGAGCCCATGCTACCAGAGAAACAAATCATAAAGAGGCTTACAGGAACACCAGAGTGAATTCTTATTTTAACAGAGATTGTGCTACAGTAGAGCAAGGTCAGTACACAGAAAGGAGCCCTCCTAGACTAAAACCAGAGAAGTGGCTGGGGAGTGTTGCCTATGTAGCAACTGCATTTCTGTCTCAGTGTCAGGAATGCAAACTTGCTCTGAATGTTGGGTTATGCAAATATGGGACCTAGATCCCTCCTTTTCTGGTTTTAGCCACTCCAGGTGACTCCTCACTTCTGCAAAAAGGTAACAGTGTAGTCTGAAGTGGCAGGAGTTGGGGAGGGGTATCACCTACCTATCTGGTTGCATTCATTTTGGAGTGGAGAATAGTGATTTGGTAGCCGGGGGGACACTGAAGCAAACTGTCTCAGTCTTTTGGGGTTGCCAGGGGGACCAAAGGGAAGCAAATCAGAAGGCTGGACCACTGCTAGTCAAGTCACAACTGCAGCACACCCACCCCAGCAGGTGTAGGATGGATTAGTCAGGTGCTTCTCCTATGTCTCTGCAACTTTAAAGAAAGAAAAATTGAACAAAAATAACTAGTATTTGATGCCACTATTTTATACCAACTGTAACTCCAATTTACAATCACAATGTGCAGATATCTAACAAAACTGAGAATACACTTCCTGATATGTAAAATTAGCAAAATGAGCCACAAGAGAGGTGAATCTAGGGAAAGACTGACCAATTGTTCATATTCCTGATTCCTCAGGTGTTGGCTTTTAGAGAGAGTTTCTAAAATATGAAAAACTTTGCTGAGGTTAGTTAAAACTGGAGAAGGACAGGGTTAGCAACAGAATATTGGGACCTGAGGAGACAAACAGCAACCACCATTTTAAAATATCTTAGTGATCATTGTTTTCCTTGAGAATAGGGGTAGCAACACTTCATGACATCTTCAGATTGAGCAGCCAGCATGAACACGTGTATTCATTAATATTTAATTTTTAAGCACTTAATGTCTTAGTCTGTTCTACAACAAAAACGCCATAAACTAGTTGACTTTAGCGTTGTAAGTTTATTTCTAACAATTGCAGAGGCTGGGAAGTCCAAGATCAAGGTACTAACAGACTTGGTTCCTAGAATTCTCCACCTGGTTTGAAGTCAGTCACTATTTCAATGTGTCCTCATATGATGGAGAGAGAACACCTGTCTTCTGCATCTTCTGAAAGCACTAACTTTATTTTAAAAAGCTCCATCCTTATGATTTTATTAATTGCCAAAAGCCCCGCCTTGCCATACCATCCTATTGAGGATTAAGGTTTCAACACGAGAGTTTAGAGGGGGCCACAAACATTTAGTTCACAGCATTCTATAGATTTTTATTTCATTTCTGCATAATGCTAGAAACAAGGTGTTATAGTGTGGAAACAGGAAGAACAATTGAAGAACTAGGTACTCAAACTAAGCATGAAAGGGAGATAAATGCAGAAATAACCAAGCACAGTATGAAGCTAAATACAAATTATTTAAAATGTGAATGTCGTAGGAATATATTCATTCTGACTTGAGAAATCAAGGAAAACTGCATAAAGGAAGAGGTGCTCTCAGAGTAGGATGGAAGGATTGAGTAATCTTCCAATAAGATTTCTACACAGATTCTATAATTATGTGTGACTCTTTATTTTGATTCAAGTGTTGACAAAAATGATTCTTCTTCCATTTTTTCCCACAAGCACTTATTGAATACATGCAGAGTGCCAAGTACAGTGCCATTTTCAAGGAACACAATAAAGAATAAGCTAAATTCCAGATTTTAAGGCATTTACTAGTATAGATAATTTAATCAACTTGCAAAGGGCTGATTTGGATGCAGCCAAAGTTTTAACATGGAAGAACATGCAAAGTCTCTTGTAAATGGCCACTTGCAATTTGTCTGATCTCTTGGCCAGGACCAGGAAACAATACCAATGTCTCCAAGGTAACTGCTGGGCATACAGATACAGCAAGTGTGGGGGAGGTGTGGAGGGAGTGCGGGGCAGAGGGTTTTTCAGGAAGGGCCTTGCTATAGTCCGGATTGCCTTAGTAAAACTTTTGAGGCAACATACTCTGTGATTAGGTATTGGATTACTTTCCCTTTTGTATTTTTGAAAAACATTCAAAATATTCAACAGAGCCAGGTATACCAGGAAGAGGGTAAACACCCTTGGCTTGCTTGCTTGCTTGCTTTCTTTCTTTCTTTTTCTTTCTTTCTTTTCTTTCTTTCTTTTCATTCTTTCTTTCTTTCTTTCTTTCTTTCTTTCTTTCTTTCTTTCTTTTTCTTTCACCATTGGTATCTTGCTATATGAGACTTTAAATTTTAAGGCAATCAACTCATAACTTGTTTCTAGCTATTGATCTCTTTTTCTTTCTAGCAATCAACAATAAGATAGTATGTCAGAGTCAGGGATTTGGAATAAAACTAGGAACTGTTTGTTAGACTTGACACATTACAGATATGTTTGGGGACTAGGTACTTCTTCTATTCACTTTTCCTAACATGTAAATGGAAATTTTAACTCTACTTCATAGAGTTTTAATGAGAATTAAGTTGGATGGAACAAGACTCACATATTTTGAAAACTATCATCGATGTAAAAATGCCAGATATTTCCTAATAGACCTTTCTCACTTTTTGCACAGACCTATTTATCTAGTCATTATGATCTCTGAGAGAAATCTCAGTTTCACTCTCTATGATTCCGTAAAAACATACATGTTTTGATTATTTACTCTGCAGCCAACCCTGTGTTTGCTAAGGATTCCACAGATGAATCAAATGCTATTCTTGCCACCCAGGTTGTATGTTTTTACTAAGATTTTATTATGGAGTTTCCCTAACTAATCTATTTATCTGCTCTCTAAATTCCCTTTTCTACCCACCCCCCATTTCTTAATCTGTCTCTCTCCATCTCTGTCTCTGTTCCCCCTCCAAGAAAACAAAACAAAAATCTTGTAATTTTAATATAAACCCTGAACAAACAGCAGAGATAGATTTACAGCACTTTTGAGGGACAGAAATTCTAGTTGCAGGAAATTAAGTAAATATCCTACAAAGATGCATTAGCAACAAAGGAAGTCTGCAAATATCAATTATAAGAGTCAAATTAATGGCAAATAATGAAAATACTGCAATGAATTAAACTACACAAACCTTAGGGATTTCACTCTTCTATGACTATTGGACATGAGATATTCCATTGTTATTAAAAAGGAATTAGAGTAAGCCAGTTTAAGTAAGTGCAAATCTATCTTGGTTTGCCATTTTTTTTCTTATTTCTTTGTCTTCTCTTGGAATATAATTGACATTTGAATTATTACCATGTTTTCCATGTATTTAAAAGTATAATCCCTACTTATCACTACTCTATTAATACTCTACTTTATTATCAATACTCTACCTATGCTCTACAGTATTGATATGTATAATCTCTACTCTCTCATGATCTATAGGATAGATAATCTTTTGCTGGCATCTGCATCTTACAATCTGAGCACAATTTACATGGCTAAAATACATCTACCTCACATAAAACTTTCAAACTCTTTGGTTTTATGTGAGGTAGATGTATGTTAGCAGAGTTTGAAAGTTCTCCAAAGAGAGTGTCAATGAATTATTTATATGACACCTGGAACATACTCAAGAAATGGGTAATCTGGTAAGTTCAGAGGTCCAGCAACTAAAACAAAGAGATGGGTATAACTCAAAAGATTTACAGGTATAGCTATGGATGCAGGGAACTTGCTGGAATAAAAAAAAAATAGAATGCCCAATCAAAGAGGTACCAGTTTTGTTTCAAGGCAATCATGATAGTTCACAGTTTCAAAGTTTCTTTCCATTTTTCAACTTCTAAAAAGCATAAAATAGGTTGAAAAGTTGTATAACCTCAAGAAACACATATACTCTAATCTTTGGTGTTGCACAGTACAAGCAGCGGGATAGAAACACTTCTACCTCACGAAGGGTAAAGCCAAGAGCCGTGAACAATTACCTGAGTGACCACATCCAGATACAGAACTGGGGCTGTATCAAGGAATGCTTCCCACTCCCAGTGGCCAGGGCTTTTACAGCATTTGACCACTCAGCTTTATTCTATCTCTGTTTCAATACTGAAGCTTGAGCAGAGGGGGCAAGGCAGCTAGAAACTTTCATATCAAGAGGAACCAAACTCAGGAACTGTCCCAGCATCATCTGAATTCTCCTAACAGCTTCTGGCGCCCAGGTCATGGTCTACAGAAGATCTTGCCATGTAACATAACTTCAGCGATAAAGAGACCCCCAGGAGTGGATGAGCTCACTTTCTTCCCAGCCTGATCAACTGAGATCCCAGAAGACAAGTCCACATGGAATATGTTCTGCACATTTGTCCTGAGGACTCAATTATTTTTCATTCTTTCATTTCATTTAACTTTCCAAGACATTCTGTGAAGTACATTTATATTGGAAGAAAATTGTAGCTCAAAGAGATTAAGTTGCAAACCTGAGGCCAAGCAAGTATTGGGAAATAGTTTGCATCTTGGTCTGTGACTGCAAAAACTACACTCTTTCACCATCCAATACTGCCTCAAGGTTCCTAGAACATACATTTGCTTTTCTAGGAACCACTTCAAGGTTCCTAGAAATAGTACAAACAGAATTGACTTTTTTGGGTTCCTTTGAACTATTAATATGAAATATAAAACTTCACTCATGGAGTTTTTGAAAAAAAATCCAACTTTTATTGGATCTATTTATTACCACTATAGAAATCCTCATAAAATCATGTTCCCATTATTTAATAGTATTCTGAAAATAAAAAAAAAATCGGTGCATTACTCTCTGTAGGTGATATGGACAGAGGGCAGGACTGTGCACTACTCTAACAGTGGCCAGAAGATGATGAGCAAGAAATATTGCTTTGCTAAGTTGTTCTTGTCTCCTTGCAGTTATGGATGATGAGGTGGCTCAGAAGCGTATCTCTCCTGCGATCATCGTGTTACTGGGTGGCCTGAATCATGGACTGCAGACCTCCTGTTGCTGACCTAGGAGGCTGCTTGAAGTCTCCAGTGGACTTTCTTATGTGAATACCACTGCTGTGAGCCCAGCAGGAAGTGTGGCCTTATGCTGCTGTTCTGTCTCTGACTGTACAAGCTGTTTCTGAAAGAAAACAAAAAGCACTAAAAGCTGACTTTCTCAAGAACTACATGCTCTTCTACTCTCGGAAGCAACTAAAAGAATGAGAGGCCATAGAAAATCAAACTCCCCAGCAAACTCCTGCTCAAGGCAGGGATGCATGTAGTGCCTGTTAGAAAAAGGATGGGAAACGCTTTATCAGGAAATTTCTGCACTGTTGACAATCTGAAGGCACTTTCCACAGCTCAGTCCTCAACTTCACCACTGCCAACAATGGGAAGCCTTGTGTTTCAGCAATTATTTTGTCATTTATCCATTGGAAAAAGAAACTGGGAACTCCCCCCTGGAAGGATTACACATATGGGCAAATTGTTTTTCACAACAGATGTATTGTTTTGATGGAACTGGTAGACAGAGTCTGTTTCTTGCAAAGTTCTAGGGCTGTAACTGAAGTTGTTTTCACTGCTACAAATTCTCACTTAACAGCTGACTGCTTATAGATGACTAAAAATGTTTGTAAGATAAAATAATAAGACTTTACTTTCTGCTGTATAATTTGTTAGCTTAATAACAAGTTTAATGCTTGAGAAAAGCTAACCTAGGGTAATTTGGATGGGGCATATCCATATTATATGCATGGAAAATGAAAATGACAAAGAGCTTACTAGCATAGTAGCTTGTAAACAATATCATTTTATATTTCAAGCAAATGAAAGTTATAATCGTGTACTTTGATTTGGAGATCTTCCAAAGAATGCCGGATGGGTTTTCTGAAACATTTAAAAGGCTATGTATTCTCTATTTCCTAATGAAGTTTGTGTATCATTTATTTAAATAATCAGTTTGAAACTTGAGAATTACCCTGATTGAGTTATTGTATTATAGCTACAAAAACAATCCATTATGAATTATCATGTTTAAAAAAAAGAGATGGTGAATCAGAAGAGAATGTGCTCCTATCTTACAAAACTGTTAGATGGTGCTATACACTAGGTTTAATAGTCAACAAAAGATAGATCAAAGTTTACATAATTTGCTTATTCTAGTATGTGATTAATTTGTCAATTGAGTATAATCATATGTTCATAAGAATTGAGTTTTGAAACCGGCCCAGTGTCATACTATTTTTAGTGTGAAATTGCTTATGCTATTTAGAAATGTCCAAGCAGAAAACAGATAACCGCTACATGGAGGGATGCCTCTCTCTGTGCCTGCCTGTCAGTTGTTCAAGTTGTTAGGTGAAAGAGACAGCAAGCCTCCTGTACTGCTGGAAACTTGACAATGGGTTTACTTTGCAATGCATGATTTAAATACAAATGAGTTGGTCTTGGGGGCTCTGCAAGTAGTTAATATTCAGATTTCATAATCAACTCATTTTCATTCTTTTATTTGGATGACAAACCAACCTTTGTAAATCTAGCATTCCCCCCATAATTTTTGTCTTTATTTACACAAAAGAGATTATTTAGATGCACTGAATGAGACGATGAAAAATAGAATACAAAACTGTTGAGGAAGACACAAGCTTACTGAGGCCCTCCAATCTGGTCGCCTGCCTTCAATCCTATAACTCCATACTATTTCAGTAAATAAATCTGACTGGTGCAATTAGTAGATGCCATCTGTTTGGGCATAATTTTTCTATTTTTAATATATAGTCCATCTTTTTTAAAAGGCTTTTGCAGAAAATCTGTGGAGTTTGAACAAGCAATCTTCTCAAGATGTACCGAATATCTCAACTGATGTCAACACCAGTAGCAAGTAAATATAGGAGAACTGCTATATGCAATTATCTTTTGAACGATTAGATGCCTTTTAGCAATTTCCTTGCTTTGATTTTGCTGATACTCAGACCATTAACCATCTGTCAGTAGCTCGTGCTTCTTAAATGCCAATGTGTGCCTCAGCAATGATTTTGACTTCATTTATTTCCTTGAGAGAAATGTGGTATTTTTCCTTTTAGCAGAAAAAGTCACCATTTTTCAGAAGCCTGCACATAAATGTGAAAGGAGATTGTTTATCAGCTACTATTAAGATGCAAAACTGTTTGTCTATAAAAAAAGGCTGAATGATTTTGATAGCTACTTGCAGAAAATAAGAGCGTTGTTAGAATGGTAGTAGTTTCAAGTTTCTTCCTTCCTCTTACTATTTGCTCTCCAAATCCCACTTCTAACCCTCCCTCACACACCCACAATTTTCTCCTTACAAATCAACGAGCCCTATTTGAAAGTCTGAATTCATTTTTGTCTTTAGTAGTGATTTTCAGTAATGTAATCAAGTCCACCGAGCCTGTCTATTGACAAGGGTTGACACTCACTGCCCATGATTAAACTCTGTGTTGTGGTTTAGAGTATTAACCACCTGCAAGTCTCTCCAAATAAAATCTGTTGCTATGCTTGTGTTTAAATTGAAATGAATGGGTGGGTCATTTATTGGTTAAATAAAGAGTACATACAGGTTTCATACATTGGAAAGTCGCATGTGAAACAAAACCTTATTATGTCCCCAACTGGCCTAATGAGGGCTAGTCTGTGGTGATGCTTTAATTCTTTAGATCCTGAGTCAGCTACAATAACCAATACATTGGGTAATTGGTTTGGTTTATTCCAGCTTCACAGGAGATGTTGTCTCCCCTTCATTCATAAGCTCATTTTGATGCTAATGATAAATTATTACCTCATCTTTCTCTGAGGAACCTCTGGAGACTTTTGTGTGAGAAGGGACAGAAGATTGAAGCCTCTGGGTGACTCCACTAGAGACCTAGGTCAGCTAATTTGGCTGACTTGTTGGGTGGCTACCCTAGTTGTAGTCTCTCTGCTGAGGCTGGGCCACTAGCTATTCATGCTTCTCATGTGCCACTACTGTCACGCTCATGCGTGGTGGTGAGTGTGATCAACTTCCCTTCATGCGGGTTCCTCCACACTGGACAAAGATTGTGCTGGTACATTGTGTACCACATGTATTTTCCATGGTATGTCACAGAGCTTTCAATCAAATTAAGCACATTTTCATATAGTAGGTCATAATTTGTCCTAGTTTAAAATTATTTTAGCTATCACCCAATCTTGATGTGGTTATATATTTCCAGTGCCATGCACAAACAAAATTAAAATTTGCTAGTCTTACAGATATTTTTTCTTTTCTATTGTGAGTATGCAGGCAGGCATGAGTTGTTTCTTTGACAAATAGAGAAGCTGATTGGATGGTTACTTTTTTTCTCAAATCTCCATTGTCTTAAATATGCTTTCCTATCTCACTTTACAAGAGCCACAGCATTGTACTCCAAGCTGCCCAATTTCCACTCAGACAAGTAGACCCCAGCATTTTGTTTAAGTCCTGCAACGGTGTCTCCTTTTCACCCCTCCTTTTTTTTTTTTTCCTTCTCATTCCTATACAGACCTCTCTTTAAATTTTTCCCAGACTTTTGTGAAACATGCCTATACTATACTAGCAAAAAGGGATGCGGCTTTGATAACGGAACCTGCCCCTACCTACAAATTCTAGGCTTCCTGGTACCACCAAATGAGTCAGTTAAAGATGAACAAGAACAGAACATGGAAAGAACTCATGTCTCAAATTCAGACCAACTAAAGTTTGCATCTCAGCCCTGTCACACTCTATCTTATCTAAAATATCCAAGTCATTTTTCTTTCTGCGTCAACTTTTTTCCCTGCTGTACAATGAGCATAATAGTGATACTTAACTTTAAGAAAGATTTGTGAAGGGTAAAGTACAAAATATGCGGTCATATCCATGCTGAGTATATAGTAAAGAATATATTTAAAGTCATATTTCACTAATAACTTAAGCATGAATATTAATTGTGCATACACTTTTAAATTGAAACAATCAGACCTTTGGAAGAGCTTGAGAGCCATGTAGAGAAAGATTAGAGACACTGTGCAATCTACTGATGCATAAGTAATTGTATTGAGAAATTTTGAAGGCCTAATGGTGTTTGTCCCTTCCCACACCAACTGGTCTGTTTTCTGCCCTCAAAAATGTGAACTCTACATTCCTCCAAGGTCTAGTTAGTTGCAGGCAAGCAAGGACTTGTTCTTTGAGCACTTTGGCAAGTTCCTGGACTTTGGTATGAGGCTAGATTTCTGAAATCCATTGAAAGGAACCTGCTTAAAAAAAAAACCAGCTACTACAATTATTGTAGCAGAAAAAAACAAGTGTCAGGATGTAGAGATAATTTTGTTACTCATTTAAGTTGTCTGATACTGACTGGGAACAGTCTCTTCATTATTACAAGTGTACGTTGGGAGACCTTCATTTTGTTTACAATCAAGACAGAAAGGAGAATTTAAAGGACATTAAAAGAAAAGATGCCCAGGGGGATGGGAAAGCTGCAGTTGATAATTGTTAAAAGTTGGAACCTCAGAAATTAGGTTTAGAACTCTGTCATCTATACATCTAGCAGACAATACTGCTCCCACTAATTCTTGAGGAGACAAAACTGTACAGGAAAAAGCATCGTGAGAGACAAAAGATGCAAATTCTTACCCATGGAAACTTTAGATCTTGAACAATTACTTCAACCTACTAGAGTCTCTTTTTCTTATTTCTTTTTAATGGAGAAGTCTTCATCAAAATGTGCTGATAAGGTGAATCAGGGTATCCCTGGCAACTAGTCTCCCCCAGGATTTCCTGAGTCTCAGGCTTCTACTCATGTTGTTCAATATTTTCATCAATGATCCTAATTAAGAACATATGAATACCCCTGATTTTTTTTAATTACATCATTAAGGACATTAAGTATCCCATAGTATACACAGAATCCCTCAAAATTCCAAGAACAGAAAAATATGGGCTTATCAAATACTAGCTGACACATGCAACTTATAGCACTTAGCATATTGGAGGCACAGATGTTAATAACTGTTCTGTGAAATTATGACATTTCATCTTTACCCTATAAGCAGTCCCATAGATTGGATTTAGGTAACACTCATTGCACAGATTCCCATTGTAGTAAACTAATGCTTAGGAAGAATAAACAATTAACCAAAAGCAAAGTCAAGAGTCAAACTCCGGGCATAATTCTACCTCCACTTAAACGAAAAGGCTTTTGTTGTTTTTCTGCTTCTATTCCTAGTCTTTATTATATACTGACTTTCTAAGATAAAATTGGTTCAGAAGTTTAGGAGAAAGAAGACATGAGTAAGAATATGAGGAAAAAAACAGAAACTGGCCATCAGTTCAGTAGTATGACATTACAGTGGTGACTAGGGAGAAGGAAAGAAGGGAATAAGGCCACTATGACTTAGGCTTAATCATTACAGACGTGAATTGTGTAATGAGGAAGGTGATAGTCCCAGTCTTTTCTGGACAGACAAACCTAAATGATTGGGTTCCATACTTGACATTAAAAGATGCTTTAAAAACTAGAAAGTACCCAAAGAAGAGCTGTCACAACATGATAATGAAGTGATAAAAATCACCTTTGCCTTATAAAATTGAGTTAAATGAACCAGAAGACTTTTATTATGGAAGAAATAGGACTCATAAAGGACACCTATTCTTCCAAGTGGCTGAGTGGCTCTGGATGGAAGATGAAAGGAAAAGGAAAAGGGAAACTATGATTTCTCTATTATGTGACAAGAGCAAGGATAGGACATGTGATACCCAAAGAAAGATGGGAGGGATGAGGGGGACTATGAGCTTCCAACACCCCAGAAAGCCTGTTTTGCAATTTTTCCATCCAAAAAGATGGAGCAATATCAAGAGTGCAAGATTTCTTCTCTGATGATGGTGCTGGTAAGTCACAGTGTCTTCTCCAACTTTAAAAGAGAAAGAGGCACTAAATGTCATATGCATCAATGTCAAAGCCCAGAAGGAGAAGAATGATGCTCTTGAGAATCACAGAAGTGTCTCATCATCAGAATGGGAGTCCTTCACAGTGACTTGACATGTGGCATGGGGTGACTGCGTGCACTGGATAGAAAGTAAAAAAAAAAAAAAAAAAAACTCCTTTTTTTTTTTTTCTCTTTAGATCTGCCTGTGGCTTCCTGGATGGTGACAGTTCCTTTGAATGCTACTCCATAGATCCCTTGACAGGTTTTAACCATACCTGTCACCAAAGTCCCAGGTTCCTCACCAATGGCTCTGACGTATGGACAAAGAACATACTACTCTGTGACAAAGATGGTAAATAACTCTGAACCACTCACAGATCTGCGTTATGCATAATGAGAACTTAGGTAAGTAGAGAATATTGTATCAGAGCATTTTGAATCCATTACATCCACTATTCATTCGCTCAGCAATCATGAATAAAAAGCTCCTTATTACTCTAGACTGTGGAAATCAAAAGGTAAATAAGGGGCAAGGAGAGTCTACATGAAAAAAAAAGTAACATGAAGTGATATAGGTGCTGGGGTAGAAATCTACATGTGATGCAGTGAAGCGGATATGAAGGGAGCTCTGTTTTACTTGAGGAACAGGTAAAACCAAGCTTCCTAGAGACAATTACTTGACTCTTAGAAGATGTAGGATGCTAGTTAAAATAGAGAAGAAATTAAACTTCTGAGAGAACGAGCACAGGCTTGGGGCTCTGAAAGACGCTGACTCAATGGGGAAATGCAAATATCTTGGTGGGGGGAAGAGTTTAACATAGGAAGGGAATGGGAGCCCTACAAGAAAGTAGGCTGAACACAGATGTAAGCTGAGCAGAGAGAGTGAAACATTGGGCTGGAGTTTGGGCTTGTTCTACAAGCAAAGAGAAGCCATTAACAAATCACTAGACTTAGCAAGCTAATAGCAATTGCAGTGTAGAGAATAGATTGTTGGGAGTGTGAGTTATGTGAGTACAGTGAATAGGATGGGGAAAAATGACAGCAAAGTATCCATGGATTTAAAGAAAGTAGTAACAAGGGTAAAGGAGCGACTGAGGGAGATGGATAAACAGTTCAGTAAAGTGGTAAGGTCTGGTCACCGCAAATATAGGATTTCCAATAAAGAAAGGGAGGGCACATGCATGGAAACACAGAACTCTTGTCTTGTCAACTGGATGTGTGGTAGGACTGTTTACCAAATCCGAATCAAAGGATATGTTCTGAGAAAATAAGATGAATGAATTAACTTTGAATTAGCTAATTTGGGCAATCACATCCATTTTCTTTAGTTTTAAATTCACCCACAACCACTGACACAATGAAACTGTCAACAAATAATGACAAAATCTTAATGACATATACTGCAACAATGAATACACATTTCGAATTTAGTTGGTTAGGTCGATCTACATTGGGTTGAGTTGAACTTGGTTTCAGGGTGAAATCATGTCTACTTCCTTCCTACTTCAAAGGTCCAGATCAGAAATGGCACTCATCGCTTCTGCTCAGGTACCCCTGGAGGATCTTACTCCCACGGCTGCACCTAACAGCCAGTGAGCGTGGAGACTGGGTCCAGTTCTGTGTCTAGGAGGAAGAATAGGATGTGTGACACAGAAGTTTACTGTTTCTGTCGTAATTGTTAAGATCAGATGAGTCAACTACCTAAACTTATTTTGAATTCTGCTTCCCGTTAGCTTCATTCTTTGTCCTTATCTAGACCAACATCCTGTCTGGTTCAGAGTTTTGCAGGTTTCCTTAGTGCCCTGAATGCATCCAGGATTACCTACCTCCCATTACTTGCTCCAGGCTGTTGCAAAGTGCTTTCTTGAGTTGCCAAATATCTCCTGCAGAAGAGTTTTACTCCATTTCTTTTCTACCTTAAAATTATAACTACAAATACTTGTTAAGTAAATGAAATGAATGTCATTTGATTACTTTCCATATGCTGGGTAAAATCCTGTTTCATGCATATACTCTATCTTAATTATTTTCTTGTTGCTTGGACAAAATACCATACACCCCTAAGTTAAAGGAGAAAAAGTTTATTTCAGCTCAAAATTTGTAAAGGCTTCAGTCTGTAGGTGCTCCAAGACAGGGGCCATGGCAGAAGGGCATGACAGGATAGAAACAGGCCAAGGCAGGGAAGGCAGAAAGTAACAATCCTTCTTTGTTTCTTTCCCCTTTTTATTCCATTCAGGCTACAAACCTACTAGTTTGTGCTATGATACCGAGGAGAATCTTTTGTCTTCAACAAATCCATTCAGCCACACCCAAAACTACATTAATTCAGTCAGTGAGCTGACTCATTTATCACACAACCATAATCCAGTATCACTCACCAACGATTCAACCACCTGCCAAAATTCCCAGCTATAGCCACATGAGTTTGGGGGCATCTAGATATACACCATAACATACTCTGATGTCCAACTCCTGCTCTGAATTATTAAAACATAAATTATATTATTGCCATTTCCATTTAACACAGGCTAAGTATAAGCCTAGAGAGGTAAAGTAACTTCCTCAATCTCCTACAGGGATTAAGCAGTACCAGGATCCCCTCTCAGGTTGTCTGACATTGGAGAGCAAGTTTCCACCACCTTTAACTTTATCTCACTTTGAAAAACTACTCTTGACATTGGAGATTATGTTTTATCTGTTTCAGTTTGTCCTTGAATTTGATCAGTGCTCATCCCATAATAGGTACTGCATAGAGTTGTATTGATTGAGTTAATGAATATGCAAATAAACAAATAGAAATTTTCCAGTTACTGCTCATTCAGTTTAAGATGGTCTCATCTTAGAACTCGTAAGAATCTTTAAAATTTGGTTGTTTTCATAAGATATTGTTCCATTATAAAGAACTCCTGTCATTTTTATCAACTTGCCTATTACCTGAAATTGATGGCAGACAAAGTTAATTTAAACTTCCTCTACCACAGCCCTACCCATGTTTGTACTAGATGATTCTTTTCCTGTGCTTTAGAGAATTTTAATAGTATTTCTCTTCTCTACCTACCATTTTCCATTGGCACCCTTTCCCTGGCATGACATTAAAAATAAAAGCTCTAGAAACTGCTAAATATTCCTTAGGACCAAAATCATTCTGGTTGAAAACCATCATTATAAAGAATTCACAAATATTGCTGTAATCCATGTAAATATTAAGGGAAAACACTCTCAAAATGCATTTTCTCATAGCATCTTTAGATGCCCCACAGATGAAGAGCAGAAAGTTGTGATGAGAAAAGTGTCCTGTCTCTTTTTATATTACTGGGCTTTGTTTTGAGCCATTATCGTATATCACAGGAATTGGTACATTCCAGACAGATATGTAACAAAAGTTACTTGGCTGTGCAGTTTGAATAGACCCTCTACTCTTTATCTTGCTCCAATTCCTCCTCTGTGGCCAAAAATCTTTTGGAAATGAGATCCAAATCACATTCCCTTCCCCCTTCATGGCCTCCCAACTGAGAATCTCCTTTGCACTAGCATTAAATTCTATCGCCTCTACAAAATAGGTAAGAATTGCTGTTATTTTCTCTCTTTGACATTTCCAGCTTGTTTCCAGCTATGACCCACAATAGAACTTCTTCTTCAATGAACACATCAGATCGCTTAATGCAGCTGAAAACTCACTTATCTTAGAAAGCCTCCTTTGTTTCTCTATTAGTGATGGCTTTCCCAAAACTCTCAGGAAACCCTCTCGATGCTTCTCCCAGAGCATATGTCCTCTACATAACATGATGAGCAAGAGACTGTGGAGCCAGATTGAGTCTGCAATTCAGCTGTATCCCATACAAGCTGGGTGGCACTCCAGTCTAGGAACTTGACCTTTCTAGACCTTAGTTTTCTGACCTCAGAAACAAGCTAAGAATAATACCTATCTCATAGAGTATTCTGTGAATACTGTCAGTTTGCTTATGGAAAGCACTAAGAAATAAAACTCTCTGACACAGAATAAGCCCCACTGAAGCATTTGCGTACCTGTGTTACTGCCTTTCTCCTAGAGTATTGCACTATGATATTTACCTGGTTTTGTCTTTATCAAAGTATCTTTGATAATGATTGAAGGATCCAGCAGACAGTAGAATTTGAAGAAACTTCAGCATTAAGACTCACCACACTTGAGTTTGAGAGATGTACTCTGTGTATCAAGTTATTCACACTAGGTTCTGTTTCAAGCGTGAGATGACTGCTCCTCATCGTTCATCACGCTACTTTCATTTCTTCCCAGAATATTTAGAAAAAGGAGCAGCCTCCATTCTATGTCTTCTCTCTTCGACATAAGTGCCTCAAATACTGGCTCCACGGAAGTACTTATGGTAATTTTGATGCTTGCCCAAGGGAGGGCTTGTGGTTGGAGGGCATTGGGGTGTAGAACATGTCTCACTGCGGTGAAAATGGTGAGCTTGAATCTGCTTTTCACAATGCAATCTCATTTCTGAGTTAAGCAGTGGCAACAATGTCATCTTGGGCCAATGTCTAATCTAGAGATGACTGCCATTTCGATAGGAAGAATGGGCCCCACATTTTCAAAATTTACAGATGCTTTCCCCCCATCCTTTGTGTGTTTGAAGTGCATAGGTGCCCGTGTCATGCAAAATAGTCTAGTTTAAACATGTAAATTAGTAAGCTGGCAATACTGAGAAAACATTTTCCTATTTCTAGTGAGTATTTTTCTGTGTGGAATATGGGTGAAGAATTGATACTAGAGTCAGACTTAGAAGATCTATATTGGAGAAAGTGTACTGAAGTCAGGTTCAAATCTCAGTTTGGGAATACTGGGATACTTTGCTAAATTTTAGTTTCTTCAATTAACAAGATATATATGTATATAAGTGTATGTTTTTAAAGACATATATAGAAAAGTATTTAAACAGATTTACATATGTTTATCTAAAATAAATCACATATATCATTTAATATTTACACACATAATATGCACACACATATATGTCTATACATATGCATGCACAAATGTATATATATATATATATACATACATGCACAAATACATCTATAAACATGGTTATAGGGACTCACAGCATAATCTCTCATTTATTTTTTCACTCATCAAACTGTGATTATTTGTTACGTGGCAGCCACTGTACTAAGCACATATTTTTCCAAGCTGAATGGGACACACCCTTAACTTTGGTAAATTCCTGACTTAAGACAAAGAGTGGAGCATGTTTATGAATTCTAGTATAGCACCTGAAGCACTATAATAAATTTATGAGCAATGTGCATTGAGAATGTGAGAGGGGAAGCCGGGGGAGAAAGAGCTAGCTCAGCTTGGAGGAGGCTGGGAAGGTTCAGAGTAGGCAACCAGAGGGTGTCTTAAACTGGGATGAGTAAGGCAGAGATGAGCTGCAGTGGGAATCCCCCTTCCCTGTTCCATCTTCCAAAACTCGGGACAGATAGGTTTCCAATATATCTACATATATCTACATGGTCTTGTTACTCGTTTTTTATACATCGTAGAAGTTCCTTTGAATATTTCCAACTTTTCCAACAGAATTGGCTTAATTTGTGGGGGCCATTGTAAAATTAAATTCAGTGTGCCCCCTACACACTATCTGAACATGGGGCATCATGGTGCACAAAACAGACAAAATGACTTGTTCTCAGAACTTGTATTCTGTAGGGGGGAAGTGGATTGTAAATAAACTACTTAACATGTTATAAAGTAGTAGCACCAAGGGGAAAGTGATGGGAATTGCAAGTTAACACAAATGAGTAGGAAGGCTTTGTTGGGCAGGATTTTGAGCACTGACTTAAAACCAAGAGCAAAACAACTGAGCGAAGACATGTGGAGGAAGGACCCGGGCAAAGAAAGTACAGTGTGGATGCCCTGGTCCAGGAGGCAGCAGGGGTGTATGAGAGCAGGGAAAGTGGAAAGGGCCTCAAAGGTGTGTTCTGTGCCGAGGCACAAGGTGAAAAGGACAAGAACTATGAGCCTTTGCCTTTTCCTTCTACTCCCAGGGGGAGGAGAAATGACTGGGGCATTTTGATCAGAAAAAAAAAAATGATTCAGGTGCCATTTTGACAAGGTAACTGTTTCAGTTGCTTTCCTCTCTTTACTGGGACAAAATAACTGATGTTAAAAATGAAGGAAGGAATAGTTTATTTAGCTTACAGTTTTTTGGAGGTTTCAGTCCATGCTCAGCTCATTCCAAGACAGGATGGCTTGGCTAATGGGCAACATAGTGGCTTCGGCAGTTACCAAAAGCAGCAAGAGCAAAAAGGGCAAAAAAGGAAAAGTACACCTCCTTCCCTCCCTTACATCGTATGCTGGCTACTCACCCCTGGGCAGGTGCAACACTCACACCACCAGTCCCAGCGCTAGACAATGAACCAATGAACCAATCACAAATGCTAGATTCAGCCACCTCCATGACTGCATGAAGCTTTGGGGGGACACTTAAACACAAACTGTAACAGTAATTTTGGCTCTTGTGCTCAGATTACATGTCAAGGAATATGAGTAAGAAGCAGAGTAGGAAAACTGGTCAAGAGGCTATTGGAGTGATTAAGGAGGGAGATAATGGTAGCTTGAACCAATGTGATCACAGGACAGTATCAAGAAGAGGTAGGATTCTGAACATATTTCAAGGGCAGAGTCAATAAGATTTGCCAGCATGGGCTTTAGAGAAAAAGAGATCACTTTATACTCTGTCTTTTTGGGGTTTTTTGTTTGTTTGTTTGTTTTTGTTACCAGGGATCGAACTTATGACCTCGCCCTTGCCAGGCAGGTGCTTATGCCGCTGAGCTAAATCTCTGGCCTACTCTGTCTTGTTAAGTATATTATACTGTTTACATATATTATCCTCTTTAAATATTCCAAATACCTAGAATGCAAGTTATTTTTATGATAAAAATGAGATTTAGCATGAAGAGTTAAGTAACTTGCTCAAGTCCATTTAGTTCATAAATAGAGTTGTAATGCAATGTAGGTCTCTATAAAAGCACAGATTTTATTCTTTGGAAGGATGAGATTTTATTTCCTTTACAAGGTCAAATCCAGCATATTCCTCCTAGCTCATGCCCAAGAACAAGCCAGTTGAGTCGTATAACACTATACTATCATAAATTAAGAGTATAGACCTTGAATGTCTCCTGTTTTTCTCTGGCAGGCAGAAAGCTCAAATGCTAAATTACCTTTTCAAACTTTTTAATTCTCAGTAATTATAAACTCATCCAAAGTTGCAAAAATGTTCAGAGAGGGCCTATGTACTATTTATACAATTTTGCTGTCTGGCAACAATTCATATAATGATAAAATATTATCAGAACCAGGGAATTGACACTGGCACAGTACTATGAAGATTCCATCATGTTTTACATGAACTTACGTGTGTCTGCACATGTGTACTAGATCTAGTTCAAAAATAGAATAAGTGATTGTTAAGAAACTGTTCCTTAATGTGAAGAAATAACTAAAGGAATTGAGTACATTGTAAATCCTCACAATAACCAAAGTAAGAATAGGAGAAAAAGAGAAGATGAAGTCAGACATATAGGAAATGAGTATGGAAAGATAGTTTGTGTATGGTTGACGAATCTTCTGTGCCAAGTTGAGGAGTTTGAATTTTACCCAGTCAAGCAAGGATAGTTTTGAAAAATCTTGAGCTGGGCAATGTTACATCAGATTTGGATATTCAAAGTTACTTTAGTTGTTAGAGTCTGTGGTGATGGATAATAACTATTGGGAACTCAGAAACAATGGAAACCAACAAATAGATTGAGAAAGTATCTCTTGAAGTAGAGGAGGAGAGAGACTTAAGGCATATCTTCAAGGCAGAGTCGACAGGTTAGTGAAGGAGTGAATGTAGTAAGAAAGTGGGAGGAACAAATAAAAGAAAATTGAGGTTTTAATCTGAGATACATGTGAGGAATTTTGTTGGTCATCAAGGGGGTCTTTTGAGCTGAATGGACCTGAATTCAAATCCTGGAACTATCTTCTCCTACCTGCATGTTCTGGGACAAGTTAATTAATCTCTTTGTTCTTCCCTTTCTTCATGATGAAATATTAATAATGTACAGAATTACTGTGAAGATGAAATACAATTCTGTTTCATATGAGTTAAATTTGAGGGACTTACGGGATATTGAAAGGTAATCCTTGAGGTTTGTAAATGTGAGAAAGGAGTTCAAGAATGAGAAAGGATTTAGAGATAACAAGCTGGAAGCAATAGCAACCTTTGGAATAAAGCATTCTACCTCTGGAAAACAAGTGAATGAGTGCAAAAGAGTTTTAAGAAGCAAATGCAAGAGTTTGAACAGAAGCCCTGGAACTAATATCTCCTCATAGTAATGAGTACTACAAACCAACATGAAACTTACAAATCCACAAATGGTGCAGCACCACTTTTCTGCAAAGCCTATGAAGGATCTATTCATTATTCACATTTTCTTGGGAAATGGCAAAAGCTGGTCAGACCTTTTCTGTAATGTCACAGATCTAGGAAGTAGCATAGCTAGAATTCAACACCTAGAGTCTGAGCACAGTGCTCTGTGGGAAAGGTTCACAGGTAAGGAGCCATAAGATTGAGAGTGGTAACATGAAAGAAGGACTTAAAGAAAGGGTGATAGTGAATAGCTTGAGAAGTGGTCAATCCGACTATTCTATAACCTTCAAAAAGTCTCTGGTAAGTAAGCTGAATTTTCACTCAGAAGGCAACAGAAGGATCATTTTACCACCTCTCAGCATTCCTGACAGATTGGCACAAATACCTACAATAGTAAGATCTCATTACTTTTTAGTTGAGATGCAACTCGTGACCCAAAAAATTTATCATTTTAATGTGTACAGTTTAGTCTCAAATTAGGTTACACAAACGTAAGTGCTTCCTAATTCCAGAACATTTTCATTAACTCCCACAAGAAAACCTATACTCCCTATTAGGCATTCTCATTCCCCACCAGCCACCGACCACTAATTTACTTTCTGTGTTTATGAATTTGCCTGTTGCAGACTCTCATTAGTTTGAAAACTTTTTCATTAAAATATACTTGTCAAAAACTATATATGTTTACTGTGGACAATGTAATGTTTTGAGATATGTATCTATGCATTGTGAAATGGTTCTATCTAGATAATTAGCATATCTATTACCACATATTCTCAGAGTTCTTGTTCTGAGAATATTTCTGAGCTACTCTTTGAGCAACTTACAAGTATATTACATTATTTTTGACTGTAGTCAACATGCTATGCAATAACTCTCCAGGCCTTACTTTTCATAGCCCTTTGACCAATATCTCTTTACTCCTATTCCCACTCTCTCTTTAGTTTTGAAGACTGCCTCTTCCTCCCATGCTTGCTTATGCTGATCTATCAAGTGTTTTTCCAAATTTCCATCACTCAGTTCCAGTCTGGTTTTCTGGAGAATCTGGGATGAGCCTCCCACTCTGGTCGAAAGCAGTGTTTCCCAAGGTGGTGGTGACAGTGGCACCAAGGTAATGGTTAGTGTGGCACCTCTAGGATTCAGCAAAAAGAACCATGAATAACATAGAGAGAAAATCTGTGACCCTCTTCCAACTCCCTCACAATCATGATAGAACTAAAGAAAGCATGTTCAGTTTAGAGCTTTGATAGCTTTTGGGTTCTCAGACACTTGCTGATCTTTCTTTTGTTTTAAAAAAGCTCTTTTTAAGAAAGGACAAGCTGTAAGTTTTGTCAACACCATTATTTAGCAAAAAATGCTATGTTTTTATCTAAAATGTTCCTAGGGTCACTATACTCATTGGTGGGTTAATACATTTGGTTCATAGCTGAATGTGTTGGCAGGAGGTGGGTTGGTTGGAAGAGTTAGATCACTGGGGCTGTGACCTGGGAGGGTGTTTTCTTAACCCCATCATCTCTCTTCTGTCTCTACTTCCTGGCTGTCATGAAATAGCATTCCTCCTCCAAAGCCCTTCTACCATGCCATTTCTGCCTTGGAGCCAGTTAACTATGAACTGAACCCACTAAAATCATGAGCCAAAATAAATCTCTCCTTCTTTAAGTTGGTGATTTTAAGTATTTTGTCCTAGCACTGGGAAAGATAATTAATACAGAGGTTAATTTTCACTGCATTTATTTTTTACATTTATTTTCTTATTAGGACAATTAAATAACTGATATAAATATTCCTTTCACATAAGTTGTCTATGATGAGACAATTTGAAGAAAACATTAAATAATGAAGAGCAAACAAATTCCAGAACGAGGATAAAGAAAAGATCAGGGGGATGATGCCTGATGGTTAGGGTTTGAGGCTCACCATTGCAAAAACATTATTTCATATACATTGAAATTAATGTTGTTTTCTTGTAGTTGTCTCTTCAAAATATGTCCAAATAATTTTAAAGTAGTTGGACCACAGCAGCACTGTATGTGCATGGGATATCTTATTGAAATTCTTATGGTTGCCAAATATCTTCTAAATATAACAAATCAAACCACCCCCTTCCAAAATCTGTAATTAGTCCACCTGTGTGCACACAGGACTTTGAAGTCTCCTATCGCTGCTGTCAACTGTAATCAAGTCTTCCCTAGCGTTCTTATTTTCCAGTTTTACTCAAGGCCCCATGACTTCTATCAGCAATTTATTTTTCTTTGGAAATCTAGCCTAGTTAAAAGGCTCCAGAAGAATTCAAAATTAAACTATTTTGCTGTTTTCTCTCTGTGCAGTGGATGCAATCAAAGCCACTTCCCCTGATTTTTTCTTGCTTCATTTTTCAAGCGAGAGAAAATTTTTGTTTTGCCTTTTTTGTTTGTCCTCAGCTCACCCCTTCCCCAGCTGTGCTGAGACACCTTTCTCATTAGTTTCAATTCATTCTCTAGCCATGGCATTTTGTAGCTCCACAGAGCTCAATACTGCAATTTGGGATGTGTTCCCAGAGTCTGTGAGTCATCCTGAAAGAGAATAGAGAATTCACAGAGGGATTACTTAAGGGGACCTTCCAGTGGCTCTAATTCTGCCAACCCTGGGACAAGCAAGATGGCTCCAGGCAAGTTCCAAGCTTGTAGTCTGAGGTTTTTTCTTGAACTAATGCCTGTCCCATAAATGTCTCTGATGGCAACCTCCTGACTGTGGCTTTGTGTTTCTCTCTTTAGAAAACAATAATGCCTATTTCACTTGCAAGATTGGAAAGATGTGCTTTGGAGATACAGGGTAATCTCTTTTCTAACCGAAGACAACTACATCAAATTAAAAGAAAGTAAGTGAAATGATGTGAAATTAGAAATTTCAAATGTGACTAAAGCTATTTGTTGAAATGTTCTCTGCACCATGATACTTTTGTTTGTTATTTAGGTTGGAGAAAAAAAGAGTGAATATCAGTCAGGGAAAGTACGAGTTGGGGGCAAAGCATGTCTTTTCAGAGATAAAAAAATTATCCTTTATCATCTTGGACCAGAACATTCTTCACCAAGGTAGCAGTCAGATGCATTATACAATGTTAGAAGTATCCCCAGCTTCTACCTACTAGATACCAGTAGCACCCCACTCCAAAGATTTATAAACCACAAATATCTCCATACAGTACCAAATGTCCCCTGGGAAGAGAAATCACCCCTGTTTAAGAGCCTCTTTTCCCAGAGTCTCCCAATTGTTTCCTGGAGATCCTACTCATTCACTGCTCCTGGATTGGAGATCTGAGAATCTCAAACCTCTCACTACTGGCACCGTGAGCATTTTAGCACACAAAATTTCTCTTGTAATGCACATACCTGGAACTCTTTAAAGATTCCAGATGCCCAGAGAAGAATCTAAGCTGCCAAATGTGACAGATGGACCTGCATGGTTTCACCTCTGCTAATCATTCCAGCCAGAATTATGTCCCAGGACTCCCCAAGCACATGACCCCAGATAGCTTCACAGCACTTGTTCTTTGGGAACCAGCTCTATTATCTCAGACTCATGATGTCTGACTTCCTTTTGCTCCTGCTCCTGCTCCTTTTCCTCTATGCATCCACCTCCTGCTGACCGCTAGAACAATTCCTACTCATCTCTCTGGTTTACACTTTAGTACTGCCTCCTCCATCTAGCCTTTCTGTTTTACCAGATTAAAGTACTCCTTCTTGGACATCCCCTGATCTCTTATGCCAGCCTCTATCATACCAATCTCCTCTTTGTATTATAATTGTCGAATTATATATCTTCCATCTCCAGACCATGAGTAGGGCAGCAGTATGTTTTTTCCAGCTATTTGAGCAGAGTCATGTGTGCAGTGTACACAATAACTGCACAGAACAAATAAATAGATCTTCCTGCCCTATGCCAATGAAGCTTTTGTTTTCTCTTCTCCTCTTACTGCATTATAAATCCTCTGGGCTTTGGGGTCTTTACTGGGGATGCCACTGGTGACCTGCCTCAAGTCATCCTTTCAACTGGCACTTTCCTTAATCATTTTATGCTCCATGTATCCCATTATAGCATTCAAAACATAAATAAACCTTTCTAATTATTAACTTGGGCTGCACAGATTACCTAGGTTGTTTCCTTTGAAGTTCCCACTAGACAGTAAAACAACCTTCTTGATTCTTTTCTTTCTTTGCTCTTCTATCATCTTTATCTCTAACCTCATCCTAAAGCATTAGTGATTCCCCATCACTTTTCAGGTGTGTCTTTCTTGGAGATCCTCTTGCCATGCATATTCAGTTATGCAGTGGGACAGGTGAAAGAGAACACATCCTTTGCCCTCTCCTGGGGTGCTTTCTTCTAGAAGGCATCTTGTCATACAGCAGAAGCAAGGAAATGAAGCAGTCACTGGGATAAATGCTGTGCCCAGACATATCTGGGAACAGGTAACAGAATCACTTTATGGTAGGGAATTCAATGGATATTTAATTCAAAATAAAAGATTCCCTTTCCCAGGGTTGGGTAGTAAGTCTTTTTTGTTAGTATGATAAAGCCTTGAGAATCCCTTCATTCCTGAAACATTCCTTGATGTCCTAGTCCCACCATGGAGCTGAGACTCTTGAATATAAGTGGAGACCATATATGTTATGGTGCCTACTCATTATTGAAGTTCCTACTCCCTCCATCTATATTGTATTTTGTGATACTTACATTTTTTCCTTCTCTCATTCAATTATAACAAAATGGCAAAAAGTACAAATTATTTTGTTTTATAGATGAAGAAACCTAGAGTCAGAAAATCAAGTCAAGTATGCTGTATACCCTTAACATTTATGTTCTGGTCTTTCTGAATCCCAGATCCTTGAAATTTCCACCAAGTGACATTTATTTCTTTTTAACAAACAGTATTTGTGTACATGTGTCCTCTCTCCATTGAGCAATGCTGTCCTTATTGTTTCCCAAGGGAACAATCTCACATTCATGTGCGTCCACAGACACATACACACAGTCCCAGTATTTTGACCTCCTTTGAGTCAGTTTCTGTGTCTTCTTTGCCCCTCCTATGTATAGGAGTATCCCACAGTGTATGAGTTTGCCAAATATTTTCCCAGTTGTGCATATTTTTCCTAGACATGAAACCAGGACTAATATGGACCAGAGAGATAATTGTCTTACTTAAGAAGCAGAGATGAGGTACCATGGGCAAAATGAGATCAAATTTTATAGATCCACTTCCTAGTTTCCCCAAGATAAAATAAATCAGGGCAATTTCCACAAACACCACACTCTGCTCAAAGCTGACAGCTAAGCAGTAATCTCAGGAATGCCCCAATCATATTCCACCCTAGGGTTCTTCTTTTCTGCAGCACTATATTTATTTGCCTTTCTTGGGTGAGATTATCTCCTTGTGTGTTTTATAATTGGGGTTGTGAGCTCTTTTCCCCCTGGGCTTTCTCTAAGAGAAGCTTTTCAGTTTGGGATAAAAGTGATTCTACACTGAGTTTCATATTGGCTTCTGGCAGATATCACAGGCTTTGTACCAACTTGAGACCATTTTTTTAAAAAATCAACTTCTCAGATCGGTATACATTTTAACTTGAAACTGTTTACTTATGAAACAGGAGAGAGAGTTTTCTTCCACTTACTGGCTAAGCCAAAACGAATAAGCTTTCACACCTTCTCTCTAAACTAGTGAAGCTTTTTCTTAGCCTGTCTTTTATTTGGGGAAATGAACTTGAGTCCCTGCAGGCACTCTGTTCCAGTTTCCCCAAAGGCCTCTGTCAAGTGTAGGACATTTTTTCTGTTCCTATGGTGTCATGTAAACCACAGCCCTTTGGTTACTAGATCTTGTAAGTCATTTTCCACATCTCTCAGGACAGCTTCAGACAATTCTTGTTTAGAATGTCGTTGGCTCGGCTTCTGGGAATATCCCTTTATTTATAGCTCAGCTATATAATGAAAGTGTATTTTGTGGACACGTCCTGCCTTTTCAACATTAGCCAAGGAAACACCTGCCTCCCACAGCAAGACTTCCACCAGCTCCTTCAGAGTGACTTCACCTCTGAGCCAATGAGCCTACACTGGAGAAAATATGTACCAAAATTACACACTAGGTGATATCACATAGACTACCAAAGACAGAATCAAGAGCATTCAGAGGCAAATTCATCTGAAAATTCCGGTGAATCAGAGGTTCAGTGCTAAACTTTCTATGTAGTTTAGAGACAATCTTATCATGTTCATTACTTCCAATTAAGCTTATCTTGGGGAGCTTGAGACTTCTTAGCCCCAGAGTCAAATCAAGAGTCAACAATTGAATGTCATTCTTTAATGACCTCAGGTTGAAAACACCAATTGTTGCTAGGAGTTATTTTAGCAGGTTTGAAACTCCATGATGCATGATTTTAAGCTTTTTGGTTGGGTGCATTTTAGGTTAACTTGAGAGTTGGTTATATATATTTATATCTGAACTTTCATAGAGAAAAATTTGCTCATATTCTTGAAAATATGTGTGCATTAAATAGCTTTTTTGAATGAAAAAAATCAAAGCAGATATTTACTCCAGAGTATTTTATCCAGAATTTCAGTGTCTTTTAGAGAAGGAAGAAGTCCCTAATGATAACTATGACTAGGTATTCTTACCCTTGCCTTGTACTGGAATGTAAGCCACATGAGGGCATAGATGACATCTTTCTAATCTACTGTTGCTTCCCAAGAGCTTGGTCAGTTCTTGATATGGTATATGGTCATGTTCAATAAATCTCCAATGTATGAATGAATGAGTAAGAAGTAAAAGAGTTGGATCCTGTATGAAGTTTATTGCCATGACTATATCTTCTAAAGCCATTCATACAAAGCCCAAAATTGGAGATTAAAAGTGAGATAACCTGTCTTCTTCTGAACAAGGGTCTTAGGGCATCCTTTCATGATTTCTTCCAAGGCCTCTTGGATTTTATCATACATCAAAACCACATAGGACTTTATGCACATAAAAATACTGCATGACTGTGTGCACAGTGCTACTGTTAGGAATATTCCATCACTCCTACAGCCTGCGGGGTGAATTTCCAACTCCTCAACCAAGAAGTCAATGCCTTCTGTGACTGGCCCTAAGATTTGTTTTTCAATTTCATCTTCCCCTGCCTTCCTTACTTTGTTCTAACCACACTGCAATCAGTTTCCTTTACCGAAGTTTCATGCCTCTGATCTTTACTCTGATCTTTACTTATTTCTGCACTGATGTTAATTCTCTTCAATCTTCAAGGATGAGGGAAAATTGAAATGCCATCTAATCCAGAAATTCTATCCCTATCCCAGTTTAATAGTGCATCAACATTACTATTATTATGAGTATCAAGAGCTGTGCATAGAGCAGCCACTGAGCACAGAGGGAAAGGGGGGGGAGAAAGAGAGAGAGAGCAAGAGCGCGCGAGAGAGACTAAGCTCTTGTCTCCTTTGCTGTTGTTTTCTTTTAGGAAGTAAGTTTGATGGTTCTTCTCTGGCTGATGAATGGGAGTTAGGGGCAGAGCCAACTGAAGTCTGTGGAAACTTCTTCCAGCCACGTCCGCCTCAACCTCCCAAGGGAAGCTCCCAGGACTCCTCCTTTGGTCCCCATGGAAAGCATCTAGACATTTCCAAGACAGCATTTTATATCATTCAAGTGAGTTTTCCAAATCTTTGCCACACACAATGAGCTCTTCCTTTCTGGGCCTGAGAATGACATGGGTGACTCATGTGCTTTTAGAAGCTGGTATCTGCTTAGTCAAGGAGAAGACCTGGCCTTGGGCCCAAGCCCATGTCATAGTTTAATGGAAGAATTTGCACTTTGAAATCCTCTTAGAGTTATCAGAAGATCTGTGATGTTCCATTTTTTTCAGAAACCCTGAAGACATTTGGCAAAATGTTGGGTTTTAATAAAGCAAGAACAAACAAACAAATACACAAAAAAAACAAGAGCTCTCTGTCATTTTACTCTTTATACATAGCTGTGCATTTGACATACTCCATAAGAAGAAAAAGAAAGAAAAATAGGAGAAATCAACATCTTTTCATACTATGCCCCTGGCAAGAAAAATAAAAACACAAAGAAAAATACTTAAAGGTATTGGTATTTCCTGTCAGACGTAAATCTGGAAAAAGTTCAAAAGCATTGTGTCAAGGTAAAGAGAGCTGGCCTTGTTGTCATCTGGCCAAGATTCAAAGACCAGTTCCCCCTTTTTTAGCCATAGCTCTATGAACCACCTTAAAATACAACTCACCAGGCTCTCTAAGCAGCTTGCCAAAATCGAAAGCTGAACATTTTCGTCTGCAAGTGGAGGGAGAATCCTAGTTCCCACCTGACAATGACTGAAATAATTCACATCAAACGTTTAGCATACTGAGTCACTTCCACTGAGTGCTCAAAGAATGTGAAGTTATTTTGTGAGACTGAGATTAAATGGAAAAATATTTTCCATAACAAAGTTCCAAATACATTTACTGGCCATCCCTTTCACTCCCAAAGACCAATATGCCTCTAACATTTTGTTCCCAGGGCAGCTATTAGATGAGTGCTAAAGGGTCTTGTAAACTCCCTTTGCAGGTGTTGAAACGACAGAGATATCAGCTTTCACTGTTTAGCTAGTTTCCAGGTTATCAGGGCCTAATAGGCTGAACAACCACTTCCTCTAAGGATCCCACTTGTTTCTACTCCTTTAACTCCCAGGGGCTCTCTTTTGAGTCCATTGTCTGATCTGCTGTTCAGTGATTCACAGGAATCCACGAATAACTGGGTCCAAATTCTAAGACTCATCTCTTTGTGGAACTCATATTTAAACCCATATATATTTCAGTATCTGTCTAGTGATCTTCAGTTTTTTAAGCCCAATTTGCTTCTGTTAGGAAATATTTTCTGAATTTCCACATTAAATTAGGGAAAGCAAAGAATAGAAACACACTTCAGGAGGATGAATGAGTGTTCCATTGAAACCACAGTAACTTATGAAGATCACAGTATACATAAAATACATTTATAGTGACATAATTTACTACCGCTACATTTTGCATTGCCAGTCTTCAGTATTCCACCCACATTATGGGCTAAGTAGGTTTTTTAGCTGATTCAATCCTCATTCATAGCACAAATAGCAACAATAAATACACTTGTAGCATAAAATCATTCCAAGTTTTAAGTGACTGTTGCAAAATTGAGCTTGGGAAACATTTGGCAAAAATTAAATTGAAGTCTGTTCATGCATTCCCTTAAGTCTTTATCCTTAAACTAGCTCTGATTTCCTTTAGGTGATTAAAAGAATACTCAGGTTCATGATCAGTTTAACCATCATGTACGTAATTGCTAACCCATTTGGAGTCCTTTCCACTGTGGCCTGACAGCAGCCACTGATTGCAAAGAGTTTTGGAAGGACAAATATTTCACAGTATATATTCTCTCTTTTAGTCTTTAGAGACTCCCAATATGCAAAGTTGTGATTGTCTTTCCCTTTTCCACCTCAGACAAAACATTATGTTCTGTCTAGATATGATTTTTAAGTTTTGGCTCTGCTGCCCGGTAACTGTGTGACCTTGGACACTTGCATCATTTACCTGCTTTCTCATTAGTTCTTGCTGAGCTAAGAAAATGCCTCACATGGTTGTTGAGCCTGTTAAATGAACTAATGCATGAATGCTGTTTGTGAATTTTAAAGGTATTCTACCAATTTTAGGCATTATGGTTGTTGCTATTATCATTAGCGAAATTCTTAGATTTCTGACATTAGCTTAAACTTTGCAAGACTTTTTCTACTGGCAAAGCAAAGGGCAAGCCCAGAATTTCATAAGTAGCATAGCCTTTTATTTAATAGTGAAAAAGGAAATGTTATTTGCAGAGATTTTCTAATGAATGGTTCTATATAACAGTAGATGATTTTATCTTTTGTTTATGACAAGCTGCTTGTACTAGCATACCTTTGAGAACTTGTTTTTGGTATGTAAAAAGAACCTTTAGTGTCACTTTGTTCCAAGATTATTTTATCAGCAGTGATTTTACCTTTGTTTCATTGTTTTCTTCTCATAAAAGATCAGTTTGCTGCAAGCAGCCTCCTTCCAGACAATCCTGCTCATAGCATGCTTCATCATTTCTGTGTGTGCCTGGTAATTTAGATTTTATTTTCATGTAGCGGTATTTTATAATTAAGGGAGCTCTGATTAATTGATATTTCCTTGTCTTATTCCACAAAGCACATTAGGTAGCTCTGTGGCTAAGATTTGTTCATTTATCTGTCATGATAAGTGTGCTTTTATCTCTCACCTCTCTCCTCTTATCCTTTAACAAAGGAAACAAAAGACAGTGTATCTTCCTTAAAATTGGACTGTACAATGTATCAGCCTTGTCTTACTTTGTGTAACTTCTATCACAGATTCAGTATGCATCCCCCTTCCAGGAATTCAAGAGTGCTTGAAGTCTCCAGCAGGGCCCCCAAAATCCTCACCAAGACTCCATTTTTCCTAGAGTGTTTTTTATTCTAAGATTGGTCAATCTAAAAAATGAGAGGTTCTGCAAAGAATAGTAATATTTATTTGGGATTAACAGAGTACTGCAAGGGGCACACACATAGATACACTCATATTCAGAAGATGAGATAAGGTGACGTTCTTAAAGACAAAATAGGGAGGATTGTGTCTGATACTCGGAAACAATAATCTTTGGCCAACTAGTCAATAATAAGGGTGATGTAGTCTGAAGTTGGAAAGTAGCAGGGAGATGTTTTTGTAGAAGTGATTTTTTTGTTTAAGGAGGTGGGGAGCTCTGTGCAAGCTGCTGGTTCTAGCAGAGTCTTTTGTGATAGTTACTATCAGGCAACCATGTGTAAGAATCTCTTCTGCATAACCAATGGGTTGCACTTATTTTTCATTAGGGTTGACTTGAGTGACTCCATCTTGGTTCTGACGATGTTCACATTCCTTTCACACATGAAGTCTGTGTTCCAGAGATGCCCGCTCAGCTTCTCAGAGCGTGACAGTGTCAGGTCCAGCTGTAATGTGCTTCTGCTCTACCACTGTCCTGCATGTCTTTGGCTCACCTTCCTGTCCTTTCTGGGCTCCAGGTTATGTCCCTTCAGTACTAAACCCATTTATGCCTCAGGACCTTTTCACTTGCTGTTTTCTGTACCTGGTACAAGTCTTCCCCAGATATTCTCCTAATGTGTGACCTTACTTCCTTCTGAATCTGCTCAGATGTCACATCAGAGAGACCTTCCTGTACCAACATAATACTTCTCTGTCTCACACACACACACACACACTCTCACCACAATCTTGCTTTACTTTTCTTCAGAGAATTTACCCCTCCAATCTATTATATGTTCACCTGTCCAAATATTACTGATCTAGTTCTCCACACAAGGATGTGAGCAACCTGACAGCAAAGACATCATGAGTTTCTTCATTTCTCTACCCACACTGCCAGGTCTCGTTGATATTCAGTGAGTCAGTGAGACAAAGGTAAACAGCCTAATCCTGCTCAGGATGTACTACCTGCTGTCGGCCCCACTTCTTGAAATTCAGATTCTGCCGTATTTCTCAGGAAAGCTTCCTTCTAAATGCCAAGTCCTAGAGAGTATCCTGTGAGATGCTAATGTACGTCTAGGAAGAACTGGTATTTTAGAAAAAGTTTCCTAGTTAATTACGAGGTTCGGGAAGCATTTTTAGATTACAATGGAACCAAAAGAACAAAGGAGGGGAGGTACGATGGTTAAAAAGAAATTTATAAAATTCTGCATTATATATCCCAAGTTGGGAGACCACAATGTGTTTAGTATAATAAAGGCTCAATGAAATCATGTTGGGGAGAAAAATGATAAGCTTCATTTAACTTAGTGGCTTCCAAACTTTCAAGTTGGCCAGGAAACCCTTACTTGTATTTCACAGTGTTGCTAATGGAATGTTTCTCTGGGGTTAATCAATGCAGATGCAGTCTCCACTTATGAGTGGAGTTTTACTCAATATCCCTCTAGTGTGAGCTGTATTTGGAAACTTGTTTCCCAAGAATAGAGTGAGGAAATGGGAGAGAAAAGGTAGCTTTATTGTGCCAACCTCTGTCCAGCACCAGCTCAGATGAACAAAATCAACACCAAGATGGGTAATTTTTGGAATGCAAGTGCCTTAGATACAGTGCAGGGAAAGAGCACTTTATCTATGTGGTTTTCTAAACCCCAGCCAAACCAGGAGAAAAATGAACAGAAAATCCAGACTGAGGGACAGTTGACAAATTACCTGAGCTGTACTCCTCAAAACTTTCAATGTCGTCACATCACAAGTGTCACAGCCCAGGGGAGAAGTGATGACTAAATGCAATGTGGCAAGCTGGTGGGATTCTGGGGTAGAAAAAGAGCAGTAGCAGGAAAAGATAAAGAAATCCAAATGTAAACTTTTTTTTATGTTTATGCTTATGGGTTTCTATGTTATGCTCCAACACAATGTCTTTAATTTTCTTGAGGAAATTGGTCCCACTTTTGCCCCTGAGCGCTCTGTCAGGTTGGCTCTCATGTCTTTGTCACCTACTTTTGTCTTTTTTTTAAAAAAAATACTGTCTTGTTTTCTGTCTATACCTGATTTAATTTCTTCTTTATTTTCCTCTGTGACCCATTGACTGTTCAGGAGTATATTATTTAATATCTATGTGTTTATGGAGTTTTTGAAGTTTCTTTTGTCATTAATTTCCAGTTTCATGGTACTATGACCAGATAATATGCACAGGATAATTTCAGTTCTTTTGCATTTACTTAAGCATGTTTTATGGGCTAGTATATGATCTATTTTAGAGAATGTCCCATGTGCAGCTGAGAACAATGTATATTCTGATGTTAAGTAGAACACTCTGTACATGACTACTAAGTCCATTTGTTCACAAGTTTGATTCAGTTCCGTTATTTCTTTGCTGATTTTCTGTCTAGTTGAACTGTCTCTTTGTGTCAATTTAGTATTAAGGTCCTCTGTTATAATTGTGTTATTGCTTAGTGATTTTTCATTTCAATTATTATTTTTTTATATAGCTGGATGCTCCCATATTTGGCACATATATATTTAAGATTGTTGTCTCTTCCTCTTGACATTTTCCCCTAACTAGTATATAGTGATCTTTTTTTATCTCTTTTGATCATTCTTGGTTTGAAGTTCACATTGTCTGCAAACAGAATCGCTACCCCTGATTTTGGGGAGTTCCTATTGCATGATGTATTGTTTTGCATCCTTTGACTTTCAGTTTACGAATTTCCTTTTGGGTTAGATGGGTTTCTTGTATACATCATATGGTTGGATGTTGTTTCTTGAACTATTCTGTCAGTCTGTTTCTTTAATTGGTGAATTGAGGTCATTTACATTAAGGGTTATAACTAATACATATTGGCTTATTTTTGTCATGTTATCTTTCTGTTGTTGGTTCTTTACCTTTCCCCTCTGTTTAATTGTTTGCCCTGCTCAGTGGTTTTTTCTGTTGGTGTTCTTGGAGTTGTAGTTATTTTATGTCTATCTAGAATATCTGCCAGTATTCTTTGTATGATTGGTTTGATGGTCATGAAGTTCTTCAGCTGTTCTTTGTCATGGAAGTATCTTATTTCTCCATCAATTTTGAAGGACAGTTTTGCAGTGTACATCAATCTAGGTTGGAAATCATTCTCCTTCAGGATTCGAAATGCTTCACTCCATGCTCTCCTTGACTTCATTGTTTGTGTTGAGAAGTCTGCTGTGATTCTGATGGACTTTCCTTTATAGGTGATCTGTCTTTTTTCTCTAACAGCTTTTAATAATCTCTTCTTATGTTGAGTTTCTGGGACATTGATTATTATATGTCTGGGTGTAGATTTATTTTGGTTATGGCTCATTGGAGTTCTATATGCTTCACTTATCTGTATGTCAATTTCCTTTCCCTTGTTTGGGAATTTTTCAGCTATTACTTCTACAAATAGTCTTTTGATATCATTTGTGCAGTACCCACTTTTTCGTTTACACCTATCAATCATTTATTATTTTTATTTGCATCATCTTGCAACTGTTGAATTGTTGTTTCCTGATCCCTTGTTGTTTTTTAAAGCTCTTTCCTTTCCTGTTCACTCCCTGCAATCTTGTCTTCGAGGTCTGAAAGTCTATCTTCACATTCACTGAGATGGTTTTGTCAGCTTTCAACGGAATTTTTGATTTCTTGGATATCTCTTTTAATCTGTTTCATGCTTTCAATTTCTTTCTTAAATTGTTCATTCAAGGTTTCCATCATTTTGCAGTGCTTCTCAATTTTTTTAGTTATGTCTTCTTTAGATGTGTTCAGCATTTCTTTTGTTGTGTTTAACATTTCTTCTTTTACCTGGGAAATTATTTCTGATCTGAGTTCCTTTAAAACTTCATGGAGTTGTTTCTTCACTTCAGTTGCTATCATTTCAGAAGTTCCAGCTGTATGTCTTATACTTACTTCTATGTCCATGTCTCCTAGGCTTGGTTCAGATAGGCTAGAGGTTTGAGATTGCATTTTGCTCTTTCATTTTGTCATTTTCCTATATTCCCCAGGTCCTTAGTGGCACTCAAAGGCCTCTCTAATGGGGGGACTATCCTGGGCGAACCTTCAGCACACCGCACGTGGCACTCTGAAGCTCCCCTGATGCTTGAGTTTACTGAGCAGGACTCTACCAGGTTCTGAGTGGCAGACCAAGGCTGAACAGCTAGATGGAGTACACTGTCCAGCCCTTCAGCTCATACCACACAGCACACCAAAACTTGGGGTCACTGGGCAGGGCCACCTCTAACTGAAGTGCTTAGGTTGCATGGCTAGCTGGAGTTCATTGTGCAGGCCTTGAGCTTGTGCCACTCAACACAGGATGTTCCCCCTGCCACTTGGAGGTTCCTGGGCAGGGCCTAGTCAGGACCCGAGCCACTTCCCAAAGGTCCCCAAATGTTTGGGGATGCTGGGCAGGGCCCTACCAGGTTCCAGGCGAGGTGCTGGAGCTGCACTGCCAAAGCTGCATGGCTAGGTAGACTTCGCTGTGCAGGTCTTCAGTGCATGGGACCTTGAAACTATTTTCTACAGTTATTTAGGTCAACACTTTTTCTTCCTCCCTTCAATGAGGATACATCATACATTTATAATACAATCAGATTCTTTCATCTGCATTCTATGATGGAATTCTTCATCCTCCTGACTGGTTTTTAAATTTGCATATATTAAGGTTTCCTCTGTGTTATATAGTTCTATGGGTTTTGATAAATATGTAACCCCAGGTATACAGCACTATAGGACCATTCAGATTAATCTCAATACCCTGAAAAGAGTTTCTTTTTCCCCAGACTCCTGGAAACCACTGATCTATTTTCTGTCCATATAACCTTACCTTTCCTTACCTTAATAATGCAATTCTATACCATGTAGCCTTTTAAGTTTGTGTTCTTTCACAAGTGCATCCTTACCCATAGATAAGATTCATTCATACTGCAACATGAGTTGTCAGTTTATTCTTTTTTCATTGTGTAAGTTATTTTTAATTAAGAGGAAACCCTTGTTTTTAAAAAGTAAAAAAAAGAGGAGGTAAAAATATAATCTTCATTTTCACACTGAATTTTACTCTATATAGGACAATAGGTCTTCCCATCACTACTGTTTTTTTCCAATTCCTTTCTCTACCAGAATACGTTCTCTCATACGGTGAATATATATTCACTAAGACACATCTTTCTTATAAAAAATGAATGGCAGGTAATGGGAAACTTATTTTCTGCCTGCACGTTTTCTTTGGTAAGGTTTCGGATATTTTTCAGGACTTTTTTCACACTTTCTAAGAAGATTATTTGCTTATTTATTGTTGAATTTTAACTTTTCCTGTATGTTCTGGATAGAAGACTTTCACTGGATATATGATTTGAAAGTATTTTCACCCAGATTATACACTATTTTTTCTTTTGTCTTAGCAGTGTCTTTCATATATAAAAAATTGCATAGCTTTTTGGGTGACATTTCAGTCTATGACTCATTTTCAACTGAATTTTGTGTAAGATACAATTCACATATGCAGGTTCATCCTTCTGCATGTGAATATCCGATGGTGCCAGTACCATTTGTAGGAATGACTGTGCTCTTATACTTTTGTTAAAAATCAGTTTACCATATCTATTTGAATCTATTTCTGTATTCTCTATTCATTTTCACTGATCTACATGTCATCCTTCTGTCTATACCACATGAACATTTTTACTCCTTGACTTAGTTACTTTTATTGTTGCTGAGACATAATACATAACACTCTAAGTTAAAAAGGAAAAGTTTATTTTGACTCATAATGTGTAGTGGTTTCAGTCCATAGTTGGCTGACAGAGGGACATCATAGAGGAGAAACAGTTCCTGGTAGGCAGAAGGCAGCAAGCAGCAAACAAGCCACAAGCAATAAGTGACAATAGCAGCTACTTTCTATTCCTTTATATTCTGTCTAGGGCAGGTAGCACTTATACCCAGAACTATGCCAAACCAATCAGTGGACTAAGTTAGTAAGCAGACACCCTTAATCTCAGCACCTTACACTCTAGATACAGCTACCTCTGAAAAAGTCCCATGTATGAACTCATAAGGCTTTTGGGGAGGGCTCTAGATACAAGCCATAACACTGTTCTTTTACAATAAATCTTGAAATCCTACATCTATACTAAATTTAAGTTCTACACATTGGAAATACATAAATACGTGATAGATGTATGAAATCCTGCTGTTTCGGATGGTGCATGGGAGGCATATCAGCCAATGTCTTTGCATGCACACTAGTGATAACTGTAGCTGATTTCTGTATTCCATTTAATTATTTGTCATTTAAAATTTTAAAAAATACTTTCTTTTTCTACCCAAGATGCTGTGAAGTCACTGTTGTTCAGTCTTGTCAACTATTTCAAAGCCACCACCTGTTCTGGTGTTGTGCTGTGTTTGTTGTCTGAATAAAAACACCATAATCTGACATCTGAAGGCTTCTGCTGAGTAATAAATAACAAGGATCACATACAGGATCCTGATTGTCCCGCCTGGACAACAATTTCTGTTAATGCTAAAATCTAACACTATTACTATTTTGCCTCCTAAATTCTTCTCAAAATAAATATATTTAATTTTTTAAGGCAGCAGGATTTAGGGAATAATAAGAAGCATCCTTTTTAGAGGCTTTAAAGGTGCCTTTATAGATTCACAGCAATGCACTTCAGAAATACCTCATATTAAGAGAACTTTATAGTTTCCCAAATGACTGGCAAACTGCCCATGAGATGATCTCAGTTACAAACTAATTGTTATGCCCTCTTTGGCTCATCTAATTGTCCCTCTGTGGGCCAATGGCCATGTTCACCAGACTTTAAAGGGTTATTGAGGTCTGGATGAGAAGCTCAGAGAATTTCAAATGGTTTGCACAGTGACATATGCTTGCATGATTGACAGTGTTACTGACCCTGACTTAACTGAATGCAGAGACCAGCATCCATGGCTTAGAAATGGGAGTTTGTGATTCAAATTACTTTACTGGTCTTTGCTCTTGACACTGCTTCCCTGTTTATGAAATCTTTCTCTTAATTCTGAAATCAAAGTGGAGTTGAATGAAGATTTATTTTGTTTACAATGTTAGACAATATTGATTTGCTAACACTTTGAGCGACACATCTCATAATTTCTAGTCCACTCAGGTTTCTAAAGGAAGTCACTGATACAGGTACTTTTATTTAACTTGATAGTTAGAAAATTGGGTGTGGCGATCTCTAAAAAATTATTATTCTTTGACCCTTATAAGTCAATGACATTTGCTTACAAAGTCTTCAAAGATACCCACTTCATTCCCTGTCATTATAGGTTTCTTTCTAGATCCATGTAGAAGCTACAAAATTGCCTTATAGGATGTTAAATACAAAGTATTCAAGGAAGCTCAGCTTTATATGCTGAGTTGACCAGCAGTCAGAACTGAACTAACAAATATGTCTTATCAAAAGATTGTCACTCAAAGAGCTATTGAAAAGCCCAATATTCAGAAATGAAAGTACTATGGCTTGCCATGCAGTGAGACTGTAGAAATCCCTTCTCTCTGAGTCTTTAGATTAACCTGGCAATTGATTGGAAAGACAAGTTATATTCTGCAGAGAAGCTCTGGTGAAGGTAGAGTTTCTCAAAGTGTGGGTGTGACTATGTGCTCTAGAATCAGCTAGCTAGCTCATTCACAGAATGGATTTCTGGATCCCTATTCCAGACTTTCTGAATCAAAGTTTCTGAGGGACCTTAAGTTTTTTCAAACTATATAGGTAACTCTGAACATTAACTATGAGAATCTTGGAAAGATAATTGAAGAGCCATTACTTAATCTACAAAATCTCTATGGAGAACTGTGATGTGTTCTATACTGAATGGGGTACCAAATTCAGCTCAGAAGATAGTTATGGAGTCTCTCCCATGGGTGCAGAACCAAGGCGTGTGACTAGTTAGTTTCAAGGTTTCAGAGAGCAATGTACAAGCAGAGGGTAAGGTGAAGTTGCATCTTAATATCTGAGACCAAGTATAAAGGTAGTACAGAGGCCAGGAAATACCAGGAGGGAAGTCTCCCTTATGGCTGAATTAATATATCTCTTGCTTCCTCTCCATGTTTTTCCATTTTCTACTCTCCAAGCCTGTCTTAGTCACTTGCTAGTCACTGGAACACCATACCTAACACTGGCAATTTAAAGGAGGAGAGGTTTGTTTTGGCTCATGTTTTTAGGGGTTTTTACTCTACAGTTGGTTTGTGTCAAGTCAGGAAGACATGGTGGAAGGGCCTAGGCAGAGGAAAACTGCCCAGATCATGGCAGTCAGGAAGCAGAGATGGAAGGATGAAAGAGGGTTGGTGTCAGAGGGATACACCCTTCCAGGTTAGGTGACAACATCCCACCCGGTAACATCACATTTAACTATAGCATCCCATGATTCATTCAATTACCTCAAAAAGTCCTGCCTATTAGTGCATGAGGCTTTTTGGGAGACAACTAGATATAATGCATAGCATGGCCTTAGCTACACATACTCTTGCATTTAAGACCTGCGTAAACAGGACTATTGGCTTCATTTTTGCATTTACCTCAGTGTTTTGAAAGGAATAGGCACTCCATCAATATCACACTGAAGTTATTTGCTGCACCATTTCATGAAGTACCTCCTTTGTAGCCTAGTATATGTATAATAGAGATTTTGCATCTCTCCCCCTCTCTTACATAAACATATCCAGAATCTGATAAGCCACATACATCATTATTGAAATCAAGAGTCTCATAAGCCTCCTCAAACAACTAATGATGGGCACTAAGGAAATGAAGGTCAAGCACTGAATGTGGTTCAACAAACATTAGTCCCACAGCCCTCCCACACCCAGCCTGCTCTGTGCAAGGTTAGACTAGATTAGGTACCTCTTTCATGGTGTGTCATTCTTTTCAAATCATATTTCCTTTTCACACCATAATGCAATTGTTTTTCAACTGCCTTTCTCATTCAATCTGAAATCTTCAGTGATGGGGTCTGTTAATCTTGTTCACTGTTGAGCTGAAAGTCCCTTGAAAACGAAGGTCATTACAGGCATCCTAGGTAGCTGATGAAGTGTTAGAATCAGAAGATGGGTTGGTGAGGAGGGCAGAAAGGAAAGGGAAGTAAAAATGATTAAGATATGATGTATATATGTACAATTCCCCATGATAAATGTAATACACTTATTATATATGGCAAACTTAAACAAAGTAACAAAGAAACTAAAAAGTAAAATGAAACATAAAAAGGCACACAGTTTACACATTTATAAACTATTAAGAAAATAGGTTCATATACTTAGCAAGTGAATGAATAAGCATTAGGAAGTAAAAATACAGAGAAATTATACACATTATCCTCTAAACTGTTCTAGAGGGAGCGGGAAAAGAAAACACTAAGAAGTAGCCATTAACTAAGTACCAATCTGGGCTTTGAAATTGAAACCTTTTTGGTATTCCAGAGGAAAGAGCGAATACTGAGAAGTAACATAGTGAAAACAGAAATTCACTTTAAACTGAGGCTCTAGTTTTCCTAGTTGTGATGGGTTTGAGCTAGTTGTGTGTGTGTGTGTGTGTGTGCACGTACGCATACAGTGATTAATTTCCTGTGTATGTGTATGAATTATTCATTTCTTTTTTCCTTTCCAATCTAGGTTTGACAAAAGTTGACAATAATTTAGGAACACCTCTGATGAATGTCTTCAGTCTGAACATCTGGAAATGGTCTGATCCAAAGCCTATTTAAAATCAACTCCTTTCTTGGAAAGGAGTGAGGAACTGAATATCTGATGAACAACTATTTTAATCTCACTGTATGATTTTTTAAAATCTCAGTGTCCTACCATAATGATAATGTGCTAATAAAAATGATATTAGTTTTCTTTCATTTGCAAATCTGGCAGAGGAGTGGAAAAGGACTGGGAAATGGCAACAGAGGACAGAACAGCAACAGTGAATATTCCTTAGTCATTCATTCAGGTAGTGGTTGTCAAACATCAATCCTTATTAGAGAATTTTGTGAGATGCTTGTAACTGTGCAGATTCCTGGGTCTACCAGCAAACACCTGTGCTTTAACTGAACAGGAAACAAATTCATGTAAGCTATACCAATGGGAAAGTAAGTAAATGCAATTCACAAATGCAGTACAAAGTTGTAAAAGTTCATCATTATCCCCAAAGAAGCGGTTTGATATTAGATGTTGACATTAGGCAAAATGATTCGGCTGTGGTTTGTCCCCCAGGTTTTCATATGTTGGGAGCTTGATTCCCAGGGTAGCAATGTTAAGAAGTGAGGACTCCTGGGACATCTTTAGGTCACTGGGACACTGCACTTGGAAGGGATTCACGTAGTTTGCTTGAGACCCCAGTTAGTCCCTGGTCTTTTCTCTGGCTTCCTGTCTGACCCTGTGATTTTCTCTTACACACACTCACACCATTGCGGTGCTACTGACCACAAGGCCCTTACTGAGCCAAGCAGATGCCGGCCTTGGAACCTCTAGAACTATGAACTGAATGTGTAATTACATTACAGCAACAAGAAGCAGATGAGTACTCTAGGCTATTGTTAACGAAAAAGCAGGCAAGAGAGTAATTTTCTGCAAGGTGCATTCTTCTTTTGAACCATTTTGTTTGCCGAGTTCTTGACTTTCCTGGGGCTCATGATTATCTTTCACTCTAATTATAATTAAAATCAATATATAGTACAGAAAAAATTTGCTAAGGAAAAGATAGTAGAGTGTCTTAAAACACGTACTAATGGTGGAGGTGTACAACAGACTGGAGGGTTGTAGAAGAGGCTCCCTTTCCGAACCTGCTATATGCACACAGAGCAAAGGTGGCCTGCCCTTCCGACTCATTCTGTGTCATATTCTCTGACTAGAAACTCTTGTATGGAGAAAATTATTTTTGCTTGAAATGTCAATATCAAAATACCACTTTCTAAATCCTTTCCATTTAGCACATTTTGGGTTGAAAGAAATTGCATTAATAAATAACTGTAGTCATCAGCAAATTATATTACCTTTTGATGTACCTATTGTCATTTTAGTGTCCTCTGTGGGAAAATGTCTATTCAGGTTCTTTGCCTATTTTTTTAAATTGGGTTATTTGTGTTTTTCCTTTAAGGTATATGACGTTCTTGCGTATTTATTAGTCACATGTGTTGCAAATGTTTTCTCCCCATCTATAGTTTACCTTTTTGTTGACTGTTTCCTTTGCTGTCCAGAAGGTCTTTCATTTAATATAATCCCACTTGTTTACTTTTGCTCTTGTTTTCTGAAGCTTTCACGTGTAATTGAAAAAAAAATCATTGCCAAGGTCAATATCAAGAGCTTTTACTCTACATTTTATTCTTAAAGTTTCTGGCCTTACATTTAGTTCTTCAATCTAGTCTGAACCAATTATTGTATGTGGTATAAAATAAAGATCTGGTTTTATTATTTTGTCTTTTATTATTTTCCAGTTTTCCCTGTATCAAAGACTATCCTTCCCCCAAGTGTTCCCAAGCCAGTTATTGGTGGACTTGTAAGATAATCTATGCCCTAAGCCCCTCTAGGTCTTTACAGCTTCTACTCTCCCATCACTGCTAATGACCTAGAATTTCTAACATGTGTTATCTGGACAGTAGCAATCCTGGAGATGTTGTTGCTGACTGATGAAATCCAGTGAAAAGTACTAAGCATGTGCGAAGTTTGTGCTCCAGGGCTGTGCTAAGGTCTTATCCCACTTACAGCCCATTCCATCTTTACAGACCAGTTCTTCTGCCTTCTTGAGTAGCTGTAGTTTGATTCTGTGTTGATTTGTGCAACTATTTCAAGTCAACTTGTCAAACTTTAGTGGAAAAGAGCTATTGGCCAAATTTGGCTTTCAGGCTCCCACAAAAACTATTTCTAACATCTAGATGGATTAAGAAAGCTTCTGTTGCTTACTAACATTGCCTGAACCTTCAGAGAATGAATGTCATAGTCCCTTGGTCTGTGGGAGTTGGCTGAGTTTGGAGGTTGATGTATAGCCTGCTTCTCTGCCTGCTGATGGAAGGGTCTTTCACAGTGAAGGCAGTGTGACTATTAGTCCTGATATATCAAGTTCTTTGGACTAAGAGATACATAGTTTAGTAAAGCACACTTCCGAGTGTGCCCAGGTGGGTTCTTGGGTATTGTATATAGTTCCTTTCCCATTCCTCCCTGGCACTGTTCCCCTCCTCTCTTCCCTAGCTGCCATGAGCTAAGTGGCTTCGCTCTGCCATGCTGCGATGTTCTTGCCTTGGAACCATCTAACTAGGGACCAAATACCCTAACATCTTGAGCTAAATTAAACTTCTCTTCCTTTAATTTGTGGGCACTAGGTATTGTTTCTAGCAATAGGAAAGTTGATAACTACACCAGCCAATGGCTTTGACCTCATAACGCTAACGAAAGCCAGTCAAGGGCAAAGTTGTATGATTTATTGACATGGGCATCTGAGTTCCCTTCTTTCTTATCTCTCCTTTACTGACATCCTTTTAATCTTGGGGCATGGAAAGAGGTATATACCAGTTTGCAGCCAGATCATCACTGCCCACTGTCTATTCCAACAGCATCATTCATTCAGTATTCAAAAGAGGAAAAGATATAAACCTGTATATATGTATATGTAAGATAACTAAAATGAACACACTGTTGAATCTATTCGTTATTGAGAAAGAACAATTAATACTCATATGATTAGATTGATTTTGCATGTCTATATCTGTTAATGTAAGTAACCATTTCAAAGATAACGATACGCAATATTGCAACCATTGTCAAGTTTCTATCATCCGATTTTGTAAACCTGCAATGTTACTGTTGTGTATTTGCTCTAGTCGTTTGTTTGTCTCTTTTACTTGTTGTTTTTGTTTTATATGTCTTTTTTTCTGTTTCTTCTTCACTAAAAAAAAAAAAAAAGACTGAGTTAATTACAGAGGATTAATACTGCCCAACTGATTGCTTTTAACTCTTATTTAAAGTTGATGTAAATAGCCAGGCGTGGTGACGCACGCCTTTAATCCCAGCACTCGGAAGGCTGAGGTAGGTGGAGCGTTGCGAGTTTGAGGCTCTGCTTGGGCTACAATGTGAGTGCAAAATCGGCCAGAGCTACATAGTGCGACCCTGCCTCAAAACACTAGGGCTAGGAGTTTGGCTCAGTGCCTTAAGTGCCTGTCTGTCAGGCGCGAGGTTGTGAGTTCGATCCCCGGTGCTTCAAAAAAAAAAAAAAGTTGATGTGAAAGTTGACAAAACAATTATGATATTTGTGATTTGTGACATCAGGAAGAATATATATACATGTATATGTACATATATATATATGTACATATATATGTATATATCCCTAACCCAAATATATGTATTTTGTCTCTGCTCACTGACATAAAACTTCTAAAACTGTTTTGTTGTAGCCAGGGTTTTCAAGGAGAATAAGACAATATAGAACACATAATTTAAAGTATTATTTATAATGGTCACCCAAAAGTCAAATACCAAAGAAAGAGTGCAGGAAATCTGACCACGCACTAAGACCCAAAGAACCCAGCTGAGGGCCTGGTTCCCATGGCAACATCCTGCCTGAGTCCGTTGAAGACCTAGAGCCCATGACAATGCCTTCCATGAGTCTAACTGGAGGCCTAGAGCCCATAACAAAATCTCAGGCAAGACTGTTCCATGGATTTGCACTGGGAAGACCCAAAGGTCCATGTTGGAAGGTACAAAGTGTGTGCAATGGGATGAAGGATCTGTGCTGGTAGGTTGAGTGTTCTACACTGGAGCCAGGAAGCAATGCTCAAAGTAAGGACCAAGACTACCCTGAAAAGTACCACAGCCGTCCTCAGTGACAATGAGGTCCCAAGCTCCTCCAACAATGAGAACAGCTGAGTTGACATCAGGAAGCCAGTGTGACAAACATCTCCAGGAGATAGAACAGTATACATCTTCCCCTCCGGAGCCAGGAAGTGATACTCAAAGTAAGGACCAGAGCTCCCCCAAAGTGAACCACAGCTATTCTCAGTGACAACGAGGTCTCAAGTTCCTCTGACAAAGAGAACAGCCAAGTGCATATCAGGAAAGAATCTCAACAAGCTCCTTCAGGAGAACCAACAGCAACAGAAAAATCGACACCACAGAGAATCAGTGACACTATAGTCTTCCTCTCCAGGTTTCCTTTTTAGGTTGGTAACAATCCTCAGGTGCACCATCCATGCTCAGAATCACTCTGATTCAGTTCAGTTGGTGTTACAAGTTGACCACTAGTTATCAATCCACCACACCTTTTAGTTTCCTGAGTAATGAGGTTGATAGGAACATCTTACAAAGAGCTCCTAAATCCACTGGAAATTCTTGCAGACCCACCTGTGACAGAGGTCTAGCGCCTCACTGCTGATATGTGTGCAACCAGGAGAGGTTCAGCACAGGGTTTCATCCTAGTCAGTGACCAGCCTGGCTCCTCTGAGGGTCCCATGAGTCACTGCAACTTTAGCAGCAAGCATGTGGCTATAAGAAGCCATCTGTACAATATACCAAGTCCCCCAAAATCCAGAGTGCACTCTTTGGAAATGTGTTTCTTGCTAAAGTTTATAATAGCAATCACCATATGATTTTATGTGTGCATTGATTCCCTTTTATTCCTTCATTCAGTAAATATATATGCATTCAGACCCTGTGTCAAGTACCAGAAGTGCCCTGAGGATATGACACTAAAAAAGACAGTACAGCTTCCTACATATTTGAAATCTCACATTGGCATCTTTTACCCTGTGGAATGGATAGCACAGCCATTTTCAAATTGGTATTGTTAAAATGGCAAAATACAGAAAAAATATGGCAGAATGAATGTATAATTTGATAAATTATTACAGTATAGGGCAAGAGCCCTTGTGCCCTTGTGAAAAGACACAAGACTTTGCTAGCTGTACCAGCAGCCCTCCAGACACTCCCACTCTACACCCCACCCTCAAAATTACCATGCTCCGGACTTTCATGGTCATGATTTTTGTGTCTTGCTTTGTAGTTTTACTCCAGCACACATCCTAAATACTATTTTGTCCACTTTTGCTTGTTTAATGTGTCTTTGGGAACTTTTTAATGCACAGGTTCTTTCTCCTGCTTCCATTTCTCCCTGCCTTTGAAGTGGACTTCCTGTGGAAATAGAATAATTTGTCCGGTAGTTTCCTCAATTGCAGTTTTGCTGATTGCGTTCTGTGGTAAGGTTTAATGTTTATCTAAGTCTTCCACATTTCCTCTCAAAGGATAGTTGATTACAGAAGCTTAAGCATTTTTAGTTTTGAGTTTTGGGGGTACAACTACTTCAAGGGTACTGTCTTATTCTCCAGCCTGAAGACCACAATATCTTTTTTGTGTTGTAAGCAGCCATTTCTATTCAATGGCTTGATCTTTAATTCATTTGGGTTAAAAAGTGGAACTATTCCATTCAATCATGCATTCTTCATTTATTTGTAGGGATATGTTTGTACTGAGAAACATTTGATTACCCAGGAATTCATTTTCTATAGGAAAAGAATAATAAGTGCTAACCTCTTCCCCTTTATTTGCCAATTTTTAAAACAAAGAGTTAGTTCCTTAGTATCTCTAAAAAGTGGTTGGGATGCTCTGAATAATGAACATTTTCTGTCCAGGAAGAAACAATGTTTCACACATAGATTTGCTCAGAAATCATGCCTTCCAGCTTTCACAATCTGTGTGTATTATGTCTCATCAAGCTACCAAAAGGATTGGAAAAGTAAATTAAAGTGTGAAAAAATGCACACAAAGTAGCTCAACTTTTAATATTCAACCAGACAGCATTTATTTTGGGGCTCCTACTTCCTGCAGAAAGAAAGCCAGGAGCTAAACGCTTTAAGATGTAATGCCTGCCTTCCAAGAATTTGCTGTTTAGCAGGACACAAGGCATTGCATACAATGGGAAGAATAAACACAATGTAGCCAATGCTGATAGGAAGTGCTCAGAAAGGTAGAGGTCTGTTGGTACTGGCTGCTACAACAAAACACCAGAGATCAGGCAGCTTAATAATAAACATTTATGCCTCATAGTTCTGAAGCCTGGGAAGCCCAAGATCAAGGCGCTGACTGATTCAGTGTCTGGTAGATGCTATTTTCCTGGTTTGCAGATGGCTACCTCCTAGTTGTGTCCTCACATGTGGAGAGACCTGACATGTGGGGGCCATTCATGGGAGCTCTACCCACATGACTTGATCATTGTCTTAAATCTCTACCCCCTAATACCATCATACCAGGGATTAGGGATTCAGTATATGAATTTGGAAGAGTCCACAAACAAACAAGCCATGATAACTACTTACTCAAATTTATAACAAATACTGGTAGAGATTTAATACTTGCACCATTCTTTTGATTTATGTGAGTTTTCTAAAGTCTTTTACTAGAGACATTATTTTGCTGCATTATAAATTATATTTTATAATTGTTCTAGTTCATTCATCTGTATACAAATTTTCTCAATAATTGCAATTACTGATAACTACCTGGTGTTTTCTAGAAACCAAGTTTGTTTTTGATAAAGAAGAAATTATCATTTTCTCAAGGGGAAATTGCCAGCAGACAGAAGGATTAAGGTTGTAATTTCAAGCATCAAATATGCTTAAAAGATAAAAATAAATAAATAAATAAATGCATTGAAATATTTACAAGAGGGAATTTTAGTAATTCACGTGACTTCTTGCCCGAGGTTGATAGGAACTCTGGTTGATAGGAACTCTGGAGAGCAGAGAAAACTTGGCCTTCAGACAAAAGGGAAAGTTCCAAAAACAGGAGAAGAGAGAAGAAAAGACAAGAAACAAGCAGAGCGGTAAGGAGAACGTACTGCTGTTGGGGCCCTGTCTTCCGCAGGGTACTGCCACTAGCAACTTCACACTGTAGATTGTATTAAAAGTCATGACAACCCCTCCAAGCAGATGTGATGATTAATGTTACAGGCTTGCTTAGAGAGGCTTTGGGGCCCGGTTGTTTAGTACAATGCCAGTCCAGATGTTGCCAAGAAGGAATTTTGGAAGGGTGATTAATACTGACAATCACTGACTTTAAGTAGAGAACCCTCCGTGGTGCCGGTGGGCCTCATCCAATCCATTGAAGTCCTTAAGAGCAAAGGCCAAGACTGTCCCCCAAAAAGAAGCATTTCTGCTTCCATGTAGACATTGCCTGAGTTCTCAACCTGTGTACAAAAGACTGTTACAACACACCACACTTGAATCTTTAGGGTGCCATCTTGCCTAAAGAATTTGAACTTACAATCTTGTAACTTCTTAAAATTTCTCTCTCTCTCTGTCTGTCTCTGTCTCTCTCTCTCTGTCCCTTTCTCTCTTTCCCATTCACATTCAGTATATTATATCCAAAATAGTTGTCCAGAGATCAGAATCAATAGGATATACCATACAATATAGCTATATAATATAGAGAATGTAATCTTACAACTAATCATACCTAATAGGATATATTATATAACATAGCATGTTTATGTTATATATAATATGTATTTATAAGGTACATTGCACCCACTGAATTAAATGACATATCCTGGTTACTCTGTTCTGTTTCCATGGATTATGTAATGCAGTAGATATGAAATTGCCGTTCTATATATTTAATATTTTTTTGGTGGTATCCAGGGCACTGTGCATGCCAGACAAGCACCTTACCATTGAGCCACATCCCCAGCCCTCCACTCTCTACATTTGATAGATAGCCTTAGAGAAGTGTAATAATTTTCCTAAGAGTTCCTCAGTAGGAGCCCAAAGTTTCAAAGCAAGGTCTGTCCCGACTGCTGAAGGAGGCAGGAGAGGTAGGGGTCGCCTTCAAGACCAAATACTGAAAGAGCCATTTTTGTCAGAAATGCTAACGCAGATGGAAGTTTTCCATGAGGAAAAGACTGAAGAAAATCAGCCAGGAACAACCGTGAGCTTTCCCTTTTTTCTGTGTCTCAAGGTTCGGGAGTCTAGCTCCTTGGCCTGTTTGTATGAATGAGATCCAGGGTAAGAGAGCCCTATGGCGGCTGCTCCTCTTCAGTCCTCTACTTGTGGATGCTCAGGCAGCTGCTGTGCCTCATAGAAGCTGGCCTGGCCGTTTAATGGAGCACCTGATGTGGGCCAGGTGCACCCTCTACCTTCTGTCATCCCAGTTGCTCTTCTGCATTGGCCACTGCAAGGGGCAGCTCCAGGGAGTTTCCTTCACTGACCAGGCGGCCCTCTTCCATCTCATAGCTCTGCCTTTGGCCATGCATGTCTCCTAGTCTGTCTGGTCTGCCTTCTCTTAACGGTCTCAGACTTGGGACAGATACACGTCCCTTTCCTTGTAGGGTTAGTCACATGACCTCGCTTAAACAAGTGGGGTGAAGCAGAGAAGCCTTGGATCCTGGTGAGCTCTAGCTGCTCTGCTATACCCTCCACCCCTACTCCTTTTGTGCAGTACTGGGTTCGAACCCAGGGCCTTCTCACTGAGCTGCATCCATAGCCTTTATTTATTTATAACGAGTCTGGCTAGGTTGCCAAGCTGCCCAGACTGTGCTTACACAGGGAATTCTCCTGCTTCTGTCTCCCTAAGATTACACGCATGCACCAGCATGACTTGCTACACCCCATTTTAAAGGTAACGAAGGCAAAGCTCAGAGACAAGGTCTTTCTTGCCCTACAACACACAGTGCAGACTTTGGAGCCAAGCTTTCTCACTATAGATGCCAAGGGTCCTGTGCAAATCTCCTCCAAGTAGATATCTGCTGCAGTTACTTTGAAACAGTTTAGATGCAGAAGGATCTGCTGCTGCAGGGGATGCCAAAGGAAGCCCACTATTGCTCACACAGCACAATGTGCACACCCTCCTGCCAACTTGGCGTACTCCGGCTCACTGCCACGTTTTCCTACCAGGCCTCGATGAGGGTCTGATCATGTCCTTTTTAAAAATCTCTCCCACTGTGCTGGCTGTATCCCCTCCATCTGGCCCATGCTGGGTAAAATCTGCTACAGCTGCAAGCTACACCTGCCAGAGAGACCAATAAGGTACCTGGGGAGTGGGGGGTAATTGAGCAGGTGGATGCTAAAACCTGGCAACCACTCAGCAAAAAATTTTTTAATCCTTTTGTGGGCTTAAAGAAAACAAAAACAAGGAGAATAAAATGCCATGAGACAAAGGCTGCTGTATCAGGAATGGGACTTTTAACATAAACAATCATTTTGCGTTTGCACTGTGGAAAGAGAGGGCACCTCATTCTTCTTGCCCAATCTAAAGCAAAACAGCACTCTTGGTGTGGGTAAGACTCAGATTCAGGTTACAAGCGAGCCGCTGAGGGGTGGAGTGGGGGGAATAGTGAAACTCAGGGTCCACAAGTCTGTTTTCCCTTTTTCTTTGCTTTTTTTTTTCCTGCAAAAAAGAACGATCAAGAGCTACATTCCAGAGCTTTCTAGCTTCCCCATTTTCCTAGTTTCTTTTCTTGCTGAGTCACATTCTTTGAACACTGCAGCAACTGCTGTGCAGTGCTCTGTCTGTGGAGTCTGCCGAGATCTGGAGCTTAGCTGCCACCCTTCCCCTTCGCTGCCGTGCCTTTGACGAGGGATTTTGCCTTTCTGAGTCCTGATTGCCAAATCTTTAAAATGGGATAAGAATATTACCTGGTTGTATGAGAATTTAAAAATGCCCAGGCAGGCAAATGCTTAAAGTCAGCCCGGACTACATAGTGATACCTTATCCCAACAAACAAATAAAAAAATGTGTATTAACTCAAAAGCATGGATTTTGAAGTCTGCCTGATGTGGACTTAGGCACAAACACAGACGTGGACTTCTGGCTACTCGGCCATCTACATCTGTGTGATTTTGACCTCTCACTCTAATTCTTTGGCCATCACATTCTCCCTCTATAAGCCAGGCTTGATTTTCATGTATGTGGCCTCTGTGACATGCTAGCTTCAAGATAATATCAGTGTATGTCATAAAGATGGCCAAAGAAGAGAATGTAAACTTATGTAGTCACATCAGAAAGGAGGACATTTAAAAATAACTACTTTAATAAGATTTTCTTTACTTTGAAAGTGACTCATGTGATTGACATATCAAAGAAAATCTAAATCATAAAAAGAAAAGAATTCTCCATCATCCCTTAACTTGGGGATAGGCACTGCCAACATCTTGATCTTTATTCTAGAAAACTTCTTTGGTTGCATGGAAAACAAGCCACCTAAAGAGACTTTGGACAGAAAATCAGTAACCAGCTTGGGTCAGTCATGTGACCATGTCCTTGTTGGAAGGAGAAAGTGACACCAGATGACAGACCCAACCCCCTGGTAAGGGTAGTGCCATCAGCTGTCACATTGTCACAAGCCAGTGTCATTCCATGCCTGCCTTCAAAATAGGAGTAAGATGGCCACACCATGAAATTCAGCTTTCAAGATTCTTTATCTGAAGGGAAGCAGGACATTAACTAAAATCTAGTGCATTCAAAGTGTATCAGAAAATCCTCTCTCCCTCCCTCCTTCCTTCGTTCCCTCTTTCCTTTCCTTCTTTCTTTCAACTTCCATTCTCTGAGTCAGTTCTGTGGTCCATGGAGCTTAGACACTCACAGTCCAATGAGCAAGGTATACAAATACGTGGTGACATTGGAGTAATGAGTAATCAGGTGGAGGTGACTCCAGGTGGCCATTTCCACCTCACCATGGATAACAAAGGGACAGGCAGACCAGCTTTCCAAGACACCCTCTCTACTTCCTTCAGTACTCAGCCCACAGGCCTAAGCTCAGTGTTTGTCTTCCCCCATGGCTGACAGCTCCAGAAGGGCAGAGGTCAGTTTATGGTGGTCACCACCCAGTCCCTAATGCCCAGCCAGTATCAGCTGGGGAGGTGCTCAGTGAATGGTGACCACACAGATGCAGTTGAGATGCTGCATGATCTGGATGGTGTTTGCAGTAGCCACTGGCTGCCTTCTCCCAGTGCTATGACCACATTGAAATTTAATTGCTATTACAACAGTATTAAGAGGGGGGACCTTGAAGAAGTCATCAGCTCATAAAGGATTCATTCCCATGGGTGGGGTTAGTGCTACTATAAAAGGGAAATTCCTCTCTCTCTCTCCCTCTCTCTTTCTCTCTCTCTGTCTCCCTCTCCCTCCCTCTCTCTGTCTCTGTCTCCAGAAAGGATGCAACAAGAAGTCTCTTACAGGTACAGCTTCTATATCTTGATCTCCCCAGCCACCAGAACTGTAGCCAATAAATTTCTGCTGATCAAAACAGACCCAATATTCTTTTATAGCAGCAAACATAGACTAAGACACCCAGTATTCCTTCTTCCTCTTCCTTTAGGCAATAACCTCTCCCTCACTCCATGTGTTTTAGTGGGGCTGCTGATCTCCTGAGACCCGAGTTTGGACAACCACATTCTCTTTCTTCCAAGGACAGAGGTGAGTGGAGAAAGGCCAAGAGCGAGCTGGGGAGGGCAGGTGGCACTCCCTCTGTGGCTGTTGCCCCTTAAGTTTCATTGGCTGGGTCTTTCTTGGAGTCCCTGATAAACTTCCTGTCTCTCCAATAGGTTGCTCCTTGTATTGGGTATGCTATGTCCCCCCAAGTCCTCACACACCTTTGATGGGACTAAGTCTGGCGCTTGCTTGTTTTCGGTTTGCTGTACTCGCCCAGGGGTGGAGCCGACATACAGTGTAATGGAAGGTGGGTCTTCCTCTTGTTTGCTTCTGCTTCCACCTCTCTCGCACTCTCTCTCTTGCCAGCACGCCTTGCTGCTCGCGGCTGCCATGAAAGGCAGCCCTGCCCCGCCATGCTGACTTGGAGCCAACTAATGGACTGAAACTCCCAAGAAGCTGTAAGAATAAACCTTTCCTTCCCTAACTTTGGGGGTCAGGTATTTTGTCTCGGCAATGAGTGAAAAGTAACAAAAACACTCCTTCTAATTTAAGTTAGAATAAATTCATTTTGCCTGTTATAAAAAAGAAAACTATATCTAAGATACTTTTTCTTTAAGAAAATTGAACTGAAATTTGCATAACATAACATTAACCCCTTAAAAGTATGCAATTCTGTGGCATTTAGTATAGTCATAGTGTTCACCCACTACCTCTATCAGATTCCAAGTATTTTCTCCACTCCAAAAGAAAACGTTATACTCATTAAGCAGTTACTCTCCATTTCTGCCTTCCCTGGCTCCTAGCAACCACTATTATGCTTTCTGTCTCTATGGATTTTTCTATCTGTGTGCTATATAGTTGAAGTCATGCAATATGTGACCTTTTGTGTATAGTTTGTTTCACTTAACATAATGTTTTTCAGCTTCATCAACATTCTACCATGCTTATATTGACAATGTTTCTTTTCAAGGCTGAATATTCCATTCTTTGGATAATACAATATTCCGTTCTATGGATACTCAGTGACGGAGAACTTGCAAGGAATGCATTGTGTCTGGTACAGAATAAGAACCCCAGCTGGTAGGCAGTGGGTGAGGTAGAGCCCAGTTTCTAGGGTGTGGGAGAAATATTGACTGTATCTAGATTTTCTAAGATCCCTTTTTATATCAGACTCATTCTAATGTGTCTTTAGAAATTCTTGGATGTGATTGTTTTGTAATACTGAAAGACTGTGAATATTTATCTATTGTTTCTATGTCAGAGCCAGCATAGAAGTCCTAGAAGAGAATTGTTCATGAGGCATGGGTTTGCAGGAGAGGCAACAGGGTTGGTGAGAGGACTCAGATCTGTTTTCTGTTTAAGTGCTTGGTGGCAATCGTAGGCATTTTAGCCTCTCTGAAGTTCAGATTTCTCATGGGCAGGTAAGAAGGGTGTAAGAGAATAACAGCTCACTGTGGTCTACTATAAACTGCAAGGTGTGTGCTCACTCTGGTTTCACCCTCAGAATCTCCCTGCGTTCTGCTATGCTGTGAGCCAGATGGGAATTGTTCTTATCATTTTACAGTTAAGAGTCCAGGAGGGTAAGTAGCTTGCCTGAAGTCAGTCACTAGCCACTGGAGGAGCCAAGACCAAGGTCTCAAGTCTGCTTCTAGGTCTAAGACATTTCTTGCCTTTACTTCCTTGCCTACCTCCCTGGGTGGGTGAGATGATTATCTGTAAAAAATAAGTACACACATTCAGTGTTCTCTCCCACATCACTGTGTTACTGGATCTGGAAATAGGATTGACATCATTCCTGCTTCTTGTTATTAGTGGACCTTTGCCCCTCCTCCATTCAAACTCCCGCATGGAGCCCATGACACCACACTACACCATCTGCTGCTACTTCTTGGTGTACTCAACTGCCAGCCCCTTACCCCTTGAAAACTTCAGCACCTGCTTCTCTGTCACACTCTCTAGTTTGACTCTTGCCCTTCTTCTTAGGGATCTCAATATTCATATAGATGTTTTCTTCAGTGTTCTGGTTTATCGGTTTCTTTCTTTTCTTTTTCTTACCCTTCTTATAAAAACAACTCTGTTAGGTTATAATTTATAAAACATTTTTGCCTCAAGGGTACAATTTGATGATTTTCAGATTTACAAGGTTATCACTACAGTCTAATTTTAGGACATTTTAATCATCATACGAACGTCCTCCCACTATTTGGGGTCACTTCTCATTCCGACCACTCAGTCCCAGGCAATCCCTAATCTGTCTTCTGTATCTAAAGATTTGCCCGTTTTGGAATTTCATATAAATGAAATCATACAGTATGTGGTCTCTGTGTCTGACTTCTTTTATTTAGCATAGTGTTTGCAAGGTACACCCTCTTGTACCATGAATTACTACATCAATCCTTTCTGTGGTAGAATAATAATGTATTGTACAGGACTGATCAAAACATACATTGTATGTTGGGATAAAAATTATTACTTAAAAATTATTATAGTTAGAAACACATTAATCCTCCTCAAACTACTCCTATCCTTCTTGCCACTTTCTGAAGCAGTTCTGGATGTCCTCTCCCATGAGTGATTGAAAATCAGTGAGTGCCACTACCAAGTGCCATCTGACAGAAAGGCAGGCTTGTCAGAGCATTAAGGTGTGGCATTGTCTACCTTATTCACTGGAGCTGGCACCACACAACTTCTTGCTCTTTCTCAAAGTCAAAATGATCATAAAAGTTAAAGATTTCAAATTGACTCAGGACCTCAAGGTAGCTACGATAGCACAACTAAAGACTTTCATAGAAGAGGGCTTTCAGAACTGCTTCGCCTGGTGGCAACAAAGGTGAGATAAGTATATTTGAAGTGAGGTGGAGTGTTTTGCAGAAGCATAATGATAATGTGCCTTCTATTTTAATAAATATCTTAGAAGCTTCAACATTCACCGTGCAGTCTGATCACACCTTGTGTGTATATATCACATTTGTTAATCCATGCAGTTTTATAGGCATTTAAATTGTTTTCACTGTGTTTAATATGAAAAACGCTGCTGTGGAATTTACACATCGGATTTTGTGGGGACATACATTTTAATTTGTACCTAGGCACCTAGGAGCAGAATTGCCAGGTCATATTGTAAATGTGTACTTAACTTTTAAAGGAACTACTAAACTGCTTTTCAAAACAGATGCATTTTTAAAAATATTCTCTCCAGGAGAGTGTGTTACAATTTAGCCACATCATTTCCAACCTTTAGTAATGTCTGTCATGCCACTGCTTTTGGGCATGAAGTAAGACATCACTGTGGTTTTACATTATGTTTTCTGATTGGTTAATGATGTCAAATATCTTTTCGTGTGCTTATCTTGCTTACAGCCTTGCCTTCTAGCCTAGATCAACCGTGTATGTGCACAGTCATGGAATCTGGAACTTATCCTTGCCTGTGAGTGGACCTCTGCCATAACAGTAATGGTGAATCTTTTACCCTTTCACAGCTCATTCCCTTTTCACTTTCCAACACTGTTGGTACCAAATTTCATTAATCTGGACACCTTTTCACTCATCTATCACATCTTTAGCTTAGGCTCCATGGCCATCAAATATTCACTTTCTTGCATCCCTTTCCATTCATTGCATTTTCCTGATAAAACCACAATTCTGGCAGAATCCAACAGTATAACTCCTTTTTATGCAACTTCACTCACATAGCGAATCTGGCTTGAGGAAAAAAAACACACAACCACTGCTTTCTTAAGTTCATGACCATGTAGAAAAAATGTAGCTGTAGTAATGAAATGCTTTCTTCTGTGTTCCCTTCTTTTGATTTCTATGTACTCTCACTGAGTCTCTGTGACTTGTTTTTCACTTTTCCTAACTTGCTTTCTTTCCATCTCTTTTCCTCTTCCTCTGTTTCCTTCCATCCACGTTCACATTCTGAAGCTACAAGACAAAGTCTCTTCCAGGTCACAGCTACAGCCACCCTGGCTTTTCTTCATCCCCTACTGCCTCACTCACCAGCTTAATAGACTTAACAGCCCCCAAGGCTAAATATGGTTCTGCTCTAAGGTTTGGTCGAAGGTGGTTGTCAGAAGATGTTGCTTGTAGGTTTATGTATTTTGGATGAGAAGAGATAGGCAGTGCTTAGCTATTTTGTTTTGAGCTATAATAATCTCACGTTCCAGGATGCTGTGGCAGGAAGATTGCAAGTTCAAGTCCAGCCTTAGTGAGACCTTGTCTGAAAATAAAAATAAATAAATTCTTTAAAAAGGGATGGGGATGTAGTTCAGTGCAAAAGTTCTGGATTCAACCCCCAGTACCAACAAACAAAACAAAATAAAACAAAACCAAAGATAAATTCATGTGTTGGAACCATGCCAGCTTCTCCTTAAATACATTTAAAAAAATGGATACTTCTTTGCTCCAAGGAAATAGGAAGGAAGTAAAAGTTAGAAGCTAGCCCCTAGCAAGGTGTGGTTTGTGAATGGATATTGGAACAGGGCTGACTGGGGCCTAGGACAGACAGAAGGCTTGCACATGGCAACGATATGGTGCCAGGACTTGGGAGCTTCAGGAGGCTCTGGGCAGAGCAGCATTCTGGCTGCCTAATGACTATGATATGTCAATACCTAGATGTCAGAAATGCCACTTGCTTGGTGTGCATTCATCTTGACTGCTGGCCTCTTACTCTTGAATCAAAATCTATTATTAGTACTCAATTCTGCTAACTCATCTGTTCAAAAACTCGACCGAGTGATGGACACTCCAAATTGAACTAATCCAATTTCCTCTTTTATTGATCAGATGAGTAAAGAAAGGAAGAACTGAATGTTAAAGGTCATTAGGAGGACTAGGCGTATTTGTGTCAAAAATTCTTATCAAAAAAATTACTTAATTCCTATGACTTGATGGGATATCCTTGAGTTCTCTCTTTAGCTCACCCCTCATGCAAACAATCAGCAATTTCAATTCCTGCAACAAACAACAATGTCTACAACGGTCAGCACTTCTCTGAATTTCTACTGCCACTACTTTCTCTAAGACAGCACCATCAGCCTCCAAACTTGCCTTCCATCTGTTCTCAATCCTCATCCAGCTCCCCACTATTTACTTCTTTATAGAGGTCAGAGTAGTCGCTAAAAGTAAATCACACTACATCAATCTCTACTTAACCCATTTTGACAGTTAATCTTGATTGCCAACTTGATTACATTGAGATGACTGAAGAGGTGATTGAATTGTGAGGTTGCTAACTGCATCAAGTGGATTAGTGGCCTTATTAGGAGGTAGAATCTAATTGAATGGAGCAGGTCAGTTAGGGTGTGGCTTCAAAGGGTGTATTTTGTCCCATTTCTCTCTGGTTCTTTCCTTCTATTTCTGACTGTCATGATATGAGTAACTCTTCTGCCATACCTTTCTGCCATGATCTTTCTACCTTGAAACCAGCACACCATAGATTAAAACCTCTGAAACCATGAGCCAAAATAAACAAAAATAGTGAGTGTTTAAATTTTAAAAAATTGTTACAGTGAAAGACACATTGCCAAAAATCCCCTTCAAAAATACTCCTGCTCAATTTGAACAGTTATCCTGCCTTTCTTGCCACTAATGCTGCTATCAAGGAAGGGCAGACTTCTAAAAACATTATGGTGTGTCCTCATTCACCTTGTTCAATGGGCCTGTTACTGTGAATCTTCTGGTTTTTCCTCAAAATGACAATGAAGGGTAAATGTTTTATATGGATTCAGAACATCAAGGCAGCTGTGCCAGCAGAACTGAAAACAATTGTGAAAGTATTTTTAGCATTCTTTTAGAAAGTGGCAAGAATAATGGAATACATGTGCTCAGAACAAGGAGGGAATATTTGGAGGGGAAATTAGTGACAGTATATCTTTACTGGAATACATTTTTTAAATTTCAGCATTCACCATGGTTCTTGTTCATACCTCAATAGTCAGATACTTGAGTCATAGTGATGAAAATCTGAGTAACGCACCGATATATTGTTTTCTCTTTCCAAAGATGAATTCTGAGTATCTTGCTATACTGAAAGATGCTGTATCTTTTACATAATTCTGTTCTGTAGTCATATCTAGAACCACTCACTATCTCACTCACTATCTTCCAGTCACGTAAATTTTCTCAAATTCATCTTAGTTTCTAATATTCCTCTCCAATGAAAGGAATGAGACTCTTGGAGAATGACTGATTCAAGCACTGGGGACATGAACTATACATGATGAGTTTGGATCACTTTGTAGTGCCACAAATTAAGAAAGTGCCCAAAACACAGAAAAATAACACAGTTATGGATCTGCGTTAAGGTGACATAGGAGAGAGTTTCCAATGGCTAAACCTGAACTACTTTGAGCAGCAAAATAAACAATGATGCAAATACTCCCAGACAATAAAATAAATATCCACAGCACTAGATTTATTTATTTTTATCAGTTAACTTATTAACTGACACAGTAAAACTGATACACATGTACGTAGTATTCTCATTCCAGTGGTGGTCTCTGAATACCTTGCTACGGACTTCAGGGTGCTCTATCAGTAAAGCTGATACAGATAGTAAGCAATCGAGTATGAAGCGAACAGAGGAGAATAGGAGAGTCCCCTGCATAGAAGCCAGACTAATCCGTTTAGACACTTTCCGCTCAGGAGTGGGCAGAGCTCCCTTCTCACTGAGCATGAGCTGCACATAATGCCTACCTTACAAAAAGCACAGAATGACAAAGTGGGTGACAGGAAGGGTAACTTTATTGGCAGAACTTGGTCAGTACTCTTTCAGCCAGGTGGTCAAAGGTAACATCGATAATGATACATTACTTGGAGAAAATATACTCTTTGCTTTTCCTTTTTCAATTTTTATTTTTTATTAGTACATTTACAGTACATATTGATTTCATTCCTTACAGTGAGTTGGTACATGTATGTAACACATCTTAATTATTTGTTGTCCCTGATCCTCTTTTCTCTCCCCCTTTATCTTTGGTCTCCTTCCGTTTTGCAAAAGAACTGTCTCCCTGTTTCTTATGATCTATCTCTTATTTTGGTCTGTGTATTTTAGATTTCTCACATAAGAGAAATAATGTAATATTCAAGCATGGATGTCTGATTTATTTCACTTAACATTATGATTTCAAGGCACTTCCATATTCCTACAAATAATCCTAGTTTATACATCTTTATGGAAAAATATTATTCCGTTGTGTCTAAATACCACCTTTTTAAATCCATTCATCTGGTGTTGAACAAACAGGCTGCTTCCAAAATTTAACTATATGAATTGTGCTGTTATGGATAGGTGTCACTGTAATATGTTTTTAACTGTTTTTGGAAGATAAGAAGTAGAATAGCTATTTTTATTTCTTCTAGTTTCTATTTTTGGTTTCTGGTTTTTTTGAGGACTCTCCATATTGATGTCCATAGTGGTTGTCCTAGTTAATGTTCCCACCAACAATGTACAAGGGTTCATTTTTCTCTGCCACCTCTCTAGCATTTATTGTTTGATTTTTTAGTGATAGCCATTCTTTCTGGAGTAAGATGGAATCTCAGTATTATTTTAATTTGCATTTCTTCAATGGCCAGCAATGTTGATCAGTTTTTCATTTGTTTGTCATTTATACTTTGAAGAAGTGTCTATTTATTTTAGTTGCCCATTTTTTGATTGGCTCTTATATTGGGGTTATGATTTTTTAAGTCCTTTATATATTCTAGATGTTACTTATTAGTTAGAGGAATAGCTGGACATAGTTGTTTTTTTTTTTCATTATGTAAGAGGTCTTTTCACTCTGCTTCCTTTTCTGTGCAGAATCTTAAGCATCACAATTCCAGACTTCAAGTTACACTACAAAGCCACAGTGATAAAAACAGCATAGTACTGGCATAAAAACAGACTTGCAGAACAATGGAACAGAAAATTTAGCAGAAATAAGCTACCTCATTTTAAATTATCTTTTTTCAATTTAAATTATCTTGAAATGAAATTCTAAGGAAATTGGCAAAAACACTCAATTTCATTGCATATTTTAGACTACATAGCTACAATCCTTGTGCAATATTTTAATACAAGGAATTTAAAATATATCAGTGGGTTCTCTCAGTTGCAACTAAGTGACGTCTAACCCATGCTGACTTGGGAGCAGAAAAATTAGCATTCTCTGTGTATGCAAGTTCCACCCTCAGCACTGACCTTCCCGGACAATGTGATTCAGATGTGTGCACTGTGTCCCTATGGGCCTTCATCAACTTCGCTCTTCTCTCCCGTATGTTGGCTTCACTCTCCCATGACCTTCTCTACTGCAGTGACCAAAGCGCTTCCAGCAGCCTCCACAGAAATAAAAGTGTCTCAAGGAGTTCTAGAATAGTCTCAGGCTAATAATGTTCTCTGATTGTCTTCGTTTGATCTGTTGGTCCAGCATGGGTTACATATTTATCCATGAACCAAGTACTTGGGATGGAAGAGGGCAAAACTCTTAGTGGCCAAACCTTGGGTGCTCTACTACAGCCTGTAGGTGGGGTCATCATTCTAAAACATGAGAAGCTCCTCAGTAAAAATTCAGGGTGCTCTTTCCAGAGAAGACAGAACAGCCACTGAAGAGGCAAAGTGAAGAGATGTTTTGTTCACTGAATTTTCGATAGTTCCCATGGGTAACTAGATGTCTAGATAACCAGGTTGGGTAATTTCTAAGATGTGAAAGAAAAAATAACAAATATCCACTTATTTAGAATCTAATATATCTAACTGTTAGTGTTCAGCACTTTTAAAATCTATCTTGGAAATATTACTGACTTTGTTCTCCAGTTGAGGAGATACAGGATTGGAGAAGGCAAGTCATTTTTTTCAGAGCTACATAGCTTGTAATAAATTTGGACCCAGATTAGAACCAGAACTTACTTGCACTACATCAGGAATTAGGGGAAACCACAAAGAATTAGAAATGTGTGTGTTAATGGAGTAGATATCAGGATGTTGCATTTCTACATTGTTTACAAGTTTGTATGGGGTAAACTATGAAGTTTTAAATTAATGTCTTATGTGATTTAAACCTAGCTTAAATATCCTCAGGAAAGTAGAGAAAACCATTTATTTCCTGGAAGACTGCTTCCCTTTTGATAGTAAAATCTCACACAAGTTTTCAGGGAAATATAGAAGACTAGGCAGCATTGTTCACTAAGAGCTTTAGTGTTGGAGTCAGATAGAGTTGAGCTCAGGCCCTAGGCTCTCCACTTGTGACAGCCACTTGTTTCTAAGCCTCCATTTCTTCATCTATAAAACAAGGACAAGAATGCAACCACCTCAGTTAGGTGAGGGCTGAACAGGAGAATGCAGCAGAAGTTTCTAGCACATGGCAAGAGCTCAGTGAAGCTCTGGGTCCACCTATCCATGAGATAGGAAATGAGACAGCCCTTGTTCTTGGAAGGAAGTGTTGTCTGGCACCAGCAAGGTCTGATAAGTAAAGAATTCATTGGTTGCAGCAGGGGTAACAGTGACACTTTCATTCTGCCCCAGAATGCAAGGGCTTGCAGGGCAGGCATCGTTGTGCTTAGAAGAGTGCCTGGCACACAGCGCTGTCCAACACTACTTGGTGGACGAATGAGTAAAATATGGTATATTGGTCACTGGCTTAGCAGGTACCAAACAGAAACACCTAAGTAGTCTCAGTGTAAACAGATTAACAGTGTATACTTTCTTTTTTGATTTATATCAATTTTCCCTCTTCTAGAACTAGAAGTGGACTCAAGTATTCTTTTATTTAATTATTCACTCATCAAACATTCCTTGACTTACTCAATATGTTTGATGAATGAAGCACTGTGGTAGGTGCTGGGGAAGCAAACTAGAAAAAAGCATGATTTCTGTCCCAATGAAGTTCATCATTCAAGAGAGATAGACTAATGGTTGGAGGAGTATTAGCTCCAATGTTACCAGCACTGTAAGAACAGCAATCAAAATAGAAGCCCCTCACAAGAGGACCAAGGTAGACATCATAAATTTAGCAATTCCAAAATCAGGGTTTCATGCACGCTCAAATCCATATCTTCTCCTTTTTTTCCCTTCAATCATCCTGATTTTGATAAACACAGTCAGCAAGTAAGGGGAGGACATTACAGATCCCTCTCTTCCCTTATCAATATGTTCCCGGGTCTCTCCTTCCCAAGTTGTCCTGAGCATGACCACGTCTGCCCATCACCAGTGTCCTTTTCCTCATCTAGCAGACTCATAGCCCACCTTGCTACCCACTCCAAAAACTTTCTATTGCTCTTACTGCTCCAGCTTCCCTCACCCTAACTCCCATGCTTCATTTTCTACACGGCAGCCAAAGCAGTCTTCAGCATGTGAAGCAGGGCGAATCACCTCCAAACCATGCACTCTTTCCCTTCACATCTGGAATAGCAGAGTCTCCTTACAAACCTCCTTGCTCACTTGCCCCTACGTGCTAGCCTCCTTATCTATGCCATTAGCAGTCCAGTCTTCCTCTACTCTAAGAGCTTTTCCAGTCTTCTTTCCCTCTCTTAACACGACTGTCTCCTTATTACTCTCCATTCCTACCCCAAATGCCACCTCTTTAGAGATGGTATCTGATGACCTATTCTCACAACCCAAAAGTATACTCCTACACATTTATCCTATTACCCAAGTTTTCTTTCATAGCTGAAATAATTATCAGAAATCTTATGTACTGCTTGTTTATTGTTTGTAACCCCCCACCCCATGATTATAGAACTTCCAGGGTAAACAAAACCTTTTTGCTCTTGGTCTCTCTGTCTAGCCCCAGTGACTTAATACTGTTTTCTGGAAGAAAAAAATTAGGTAATGGATTGATGGGATCCTCATGCCCATCCATATTAGGAATCTTTACACTAAAACTATGTCACACCCTTGAAAAACAATTATTTGAATACACACGCGCGCACACACACACACACACACACAGTAAATCACTCAGGTATATAGTCATGATTGATTATTATGTGTTTTATACATGAATTAAATTTTTGCACTATACCTTGCATGTATGTATAGATGTTATGCGTCAATTTTTTAAAATGCAGATTGTAATAAAAACAATATAAAACAAAATATGCTTGAATTAGATGATGTCATCCTCCACATCCTAACCTTGAAAATATAACTTCTTCCTAAACTGGAATGGACAGCTTTGTATTCTGAAAAATTTGTGGGCAAGGCCCCTCCTTTAGGACAAATGGAGCCCAGCAGAGCTGCATGACAACGAAGGTGAGATCATATTCAGCAGCTGCTCCTGAATTTAAGAAGGATTGATTGATATGACAAAGTCTTCTCACAATGAACATAAATCAAAGAAGATGACTGACACTGAAGTAAACATTTTAAAATTAGAATAATTAGGAATATATTAGCAATTAAAATAAACTTATTATCATTAGCAAAATTGGCAGTTACTTGCAATTTCCTCATGGGCCTCGTTTAGACTTTATCCGTGTAGATTGTATTAGGAAGGATTAATGTTTCTGCAGATACACTTCTAATTTTTGTAGATTCCATTTACTCCTATCCCTATCTGCAGTAAGTAGAGTTCTGTAGTTCTCAAATAGTAATCTTGTGGACCCCAGGTTTTCTAGGAGCTGGTCTCATGTGTTCTAATACTGAAACTGGATAAAGTTGTTATTTATTCATTTCTCAGAGAACATTAAATTAGTAGGTGGTTTTTTCTCATAATGTTTTTCAGGCCTTGAGTATCTGCTATCACTTGTCTCCTAGGACATACCAGAGAACAATGAAATGAATGAACTTGATGGAAATAAAACAACTCAGGGTCAACTGAGCACCACTGTCCTCATTCTGTGGGAAGGGATGCTGAAGGGTAAGACTTTGAATAGTGACAGGGCAGGACTGGGCTTTCTGACCTTCACTCTTTTGTCCTGCTCTTCCTTCTCACCTTGGAGAGAATATCATTTAGCATACAAGGCATTCATACGGTATACGTGATGGTTCTTTGTTGGATAACAATGAAAATGACTCTGCAACAGAGTAAAAGATTGGAATAATACTGGACAGCTCATATAAATACTGGAAATCTTGGGCAGGTGTACAGTAAAAAACATAACTTTGACCAAAGAGAAGGCCCAGTCTTTGTCTTCAGCTTCTAGAAAGTAATATTGAGTGTCTTTGTGTTTCTGGGAAACTTGGGTCATGGTCATTCATCAAACAACACGTTTTAAAGCAAGAGTTTACCATACCCACATAACTTATAGTGGGGACGTTTGCACCAGAAACACTAGCAATATAATTGGAGTAAGGCTCTTGGTCACATGGTGCTAGTTAATCTGCAGAGTAAGATTAACTACATAGACAATCAATCAACCAATCATACCTATGTGATGAAACCCCAGGAAAATGTCTGGACACCAAAGCTCAGGTAAGCTTTCCTGGTTGGCAGTGCAGTACTCTATGCATATGGTCACACATTGATGCTGGTAATGAAATGCCTCCTAACTCCACGGGAGGAGAACAATAGAAGCTTCTGGACTCTGCTCTTTGGTCCCTTCCTTTGGTGGATGTTCATCTGCATCCTTTCTCTGCTGGAAACTGCTAAAAAAAAAAAAACCGAGTTAATTCCAGAAAATTTTGGAAACAGAAGATGGGTTTTGTATACCCTTTTCAAATTTGCAGTGGGTGTGAGAAGTGAGGGAAATATAAAATGTTGCATTTGGCTTTAATGAGTTGCAGTACAAGCAGAAAAATTTGCAGTGGGCAGGAGCTGGAGGTGCCATGCAGTGCTAAGAAGCTGGATGCAAGAACCATAGCAACCACTGGCGAAACAGTCTGGCTAGGACGTCATGGTGATAGCCTCCTCCAAAGTCTCAGATGACAGGACCTCCCTCCAGAGAAGATCCACGTGGGCAAAGGGAGGTCATATGTCCTCTCCACTGGCTATTTTCCCAAGGGTTAGAGAATAACTGTATGGTTACTCAAGGGTTTGTAGTAGGAAAGTTGTCCCTGGCATTGTCCTCTGACAAGACCAAAGGAATTTGTGCTGGACACCAAAACATGACAAGTACCTTCTTCAAAAGTATCACGATGACAGGCAGTCAACATGACCAAAATTTCATTTTGTGTTAGACATTCTCTACTCTGAAGAATCTGAAGGTTTAGTCTCCTCCTCAAGAGGACAGAGAGGACTCAGAAACAGCAGAGGACTCCACCCCCACCCCAGGAACACAAGTAGGATAGAGCTGGGAAGGAATGGAGAAGTATGAGGGGTGGGAGGAAAATAAAGAAACAGGTCAGGAGAACTGAATAGAAAAGGGCATGCCAGGTGCCCATTGAGAAAAGCTCAGGTAATGGAAAGCAAAACATTTTATTCCATTCCTGAACTCTGAGTGCATTTGCCATCAGTAAGACTGTGTTCTTTATGGCAATGGTTAACTAGGTCTGAGGACATGGTGTACCAAGAGTAGCCACAAATTTTAAACAAGTACAGTATTGGAATATATTTCATGGCTTTCTGGGTCAGGAATTCTGGCACGGATTGGCTGGATGATTCTTCTGTCCCATGTGACATTGACAGAGGTCAATAAATATTTAGTAATATTCCACTGATGGATGAGGTGGTTTACAGGGTGCGAAACAGCATCACTCATGTGTCTGGTTTCTGGGGAGGGGGAGTTGAAATGTAGGGGCTTGGCTGTGGGGGTCACCTACACTTGGATCTCAGGACAGTGGCCTCAGAGTAGTCATATTTCTACGTTGGGTGGCTCAATACTCTGAAATTCAGTGTTCAGAAATGAGGAAACTATAAAGAATTCTTGTAAACCAGCTTTGCAAGTCATGTAGAGTATTCAGTCTATATTCTATTGGCTATAGTAGTAGAAGGCATGTGCAGATTCAACAAGACAGGAGAAGGCACTATTTTTCTACTGGGAGGACCATAAATATATTTTTAACCATGCTTTAATATTTTCATATCTTGAATAGAGATGTGCAGAGCACTGATTATGGTAAAACATTATTTCCCATCTCTTTTCAACCTTGTTAAAATCCTGTCGAGTAAGCACTTTAATTTTTCTTACTTTACAGATGAGGAAACTGAGCCATAATGAAGTTAACAAAGAAGTTAAGTAATTTGCATCAGACCCCTGTGCTTGAGCCCTCAGTGACAGAGCAAGACATTCTGTCTAATCTCCTCAGATTATATTCAAATTAGTAAGAGTCCTTCCTAAAATGCCAAACTTGTCTGTGATAGACTAATGGAAACAGACAGAAGATAGGACAAATAAATTCAAACAATCATTTAGAAATACTTTTACACTTGATTTTGAAGTGAGTTTTCATATTTCCATTTAATTACTGAAGTGTCTGTTTGGGGAATTCCTATTCAGTAGCACAAATTTGTAGCCATAGATATAGCCAAAAAAGCCCTGGATAATTATATAGCTGTTGTATTCTACCTTTCTTCTCATTTCTTGTCTGTAGATTTCTAGGAGACAGAAGTCAAGTCTCTGATTGATGCCATAGGCCAATTTCAGTAACACCTCCCTCCTCCCATTTCCCTGGAAGCAGATACAGCATTTAAGCATTTTTTTTCTCTATCCTTTTCATTGAATTGGGATAAAGTAGATAGGATTTTCTTGTTTGCAAAAATGTGATGATAATAGCATCTACTTTTTAGGGCCACCATCTACAAAGATTACTTTGCTTTCAAAAATTAAGTCATCCCACACTGTCAAGTGTGTTTCTGTGTGTTTTATGAATACTGTCAATCACTCCTCACAGAGACTGGCTTATGGAAAGAAGGAAGGGAGAAGAGTGGGAAGGGACAAAGAAGAATGAAGTTGTTAAGATACCGGTAAACTTGGGAGCTTCGTTTAGTTGTTACAGAGCATCAGTGAAGAAACTCTTTTGAAAAAAATTAAAGTGCAAGGTATCTTTCAACCATTATAAAACACCAATATTTATGTAACAATGAAAATAAAAGATCCACATAGCTTTCTAGGTCAACATCCCTGGAGTTTATGCAGCACAAAAGAAGTAGGAGCACTATTTTTTTGTGACTAGAATTTTAAAAATCCCTCTTTAAGATTTATTCTTACTTTGGAGACACAAAACATGGCAATAGTTGGCTCAGGAAGCACAGTTCATCTGGTCACATTCCCAAGAGCCAAGAAAACCAGTCTGTTTGGAAGACTTCTTTGCATAGACAGGCACAGCACTACTCTTTAAGCAGCTCTATTCACTTTGAATGAAATAAACTTGATTATACCTAAAGCTGCACATTGTGATTTATTTCCCAGTTTTCCCTGTTGTCAATGGGCTAAAACAATCACAGCACATTGTACACAGGTCCTTCATACCTCCTGGGTCTGCTGTTTCTCAGAAATACAGTGACTACGATGTTGGATTAGGAAAGTACACAGTCTAACCAACCCAGTCTGGCCTGTGGCAGCAGACAAGATATTCCTGGTAAAAGAATTCAAGAGTGAGATATTCTATGCAAGGATATTCTCTCCTCTACCAGTGTGGCGGGGCAAACAGTTAAGACCCTGCTATAGATATAGCTCTTACTCCACATTTTGGTGAAAAATTCTGAAGATGAGGAACCGAGCTGGGACCAGAGGAATGTGACCCCATTTCTGGGTAGCCTGATAGATCTGCTTACAACTGGGTGTCTTCTGTGGTTATTCAACTGGAGCCATGAGACATGGTCCTTATATTTGATGAGTAAGCTCTCCAAGAGACTGGCTCACAAATTTGTTCATTTGGTTGTTCAACAACTATTTAATGAGTGTCAGGAATTATGTCGAGAGCTAGGAGTTAGAGATGGAAAAAACAAACAGTAAGAGAATTTTCTTTCTGCTTTCAATTCTGGAAAATGATGCAGCACAAAATTCAGGTTTGGGCATAATACCCTGGGCTCACTTTTCTCCAAGAATAGAATTCCACTGGACTCCTATTTCCTCATCCTTAATATGTTGATAATATGACCTATCTCAGAAGGCTGTTGTGAGAACTGAATTTGCAGTCTCACAGCATGTGATCTGTGCTGACCACTCAGTGTTTAAAAGGAACTTAGGGATTTTAGCCAGTAGAGTGACAACTCCTTCATCATTTTTTCACATATGGATGAATGAATACTTAAGTCCCATGGATATTAAGGTTCACAGAAAAAAATCCAAGGCTCTCTTCTAGTCTCCTTAAGTTTGTGTAACACAATATCTGAACCTGGGGAATTCATAAAGATTAGAAGTTCATTTCTCATAATCCCGGAAGTCCAGGTTCAAAGCACTGGTGGTTTCTGCATCTGCTGAGAACACAGCCTCTGCTTCCAAGATGGCATGTTGCCACTGAGTCCTCTAGCAGAAGGAATGCTGCGTCCCCACATGGTTAAAGGGATACTGTGGGTGAAAAACATTTTTGTGTCAAACATTTTTTTTTCTGTCCTGATGACTCAAACATCTCCTCAAACTCCACACTTCTTAAGATCATTACATTTGATATTAAATTTCAACACGAATTTTTAAAAAGGCAGAAATGTTCAATACAAAGCATCCTTTTGACAACTAGAGAATTCAAGAGTGACCCTGAGTTGTGGAGCAAGTAGGTCCAAGGGTTAGGACAGGAGCTAACAAGTCAGACATCTGAGTCGCCATTTTTCTCGAAGTTTTCTAAAGTCCTGGACTGATCCAGAGACTGAGCCCTGTCTCATGCCTCTGTCAGTTTAGAAACTAAATTCTGCGTGTGAAATACCCCTGGGTACCAGCTTCCTGCCAGAAGCCAGATCTTTTTGACCCTCCATAAATCCTTCGCTGTCAGAATACACAAGTTCAAGCACAGGCACATTTACTAAACTTTCCTGAACTCTTGGTTTTTCATCTCCTGTGAGCACACCCAGGCACCACTGCTCAGACCCCTCAAAGGCAGGTTCAGGTGGTCGCTCATGTTGCCCTCACATGGAAACAGGCCACTTGCAGCTCTCAAAGGGGGAGTCATCTGTTCAGCACCATGTAGGAATAAATATGTTTCCAGAGCTGGAGTTCACAATCTTTACACCCACTGTCCTGCTTTTAAAAACAGGAAAATGGAGAGAACCCAATTTTTGTGTAGAAGCAGTGGGTGTCCTTTATGTTCACTCATGGAGAGCCCTCAGAAATCTTACAGGAGGGGAATTCCAGGAAGATGGAGGAGTAGTAGGATGCAGGGAAAAGAGCCTCTCTGAGAGACACCACCTAGACGTGGGAACACACCATCTTGAGGAAGACAAAAAGGAGGGAGATGGGTTCCTTGGACCCAGGAAGAGCCTGAAGTTTGAATCGAACCCCACAGAGGCAGTGAAAAGAAAACATTCAACCAAGAAGAAGGCAGTAGCTGGCGGAACCTTTCCCTGGAGCCAGACTCACTGCGCGGGGGGAGCTGTTGGAGCCCAGCAGCACACGGTTGTGGTGTTGGTGGCAGCTGGTAAGCCCGGGGCCTCTGTGGAATCATTCCTCGGTGGAAGAGAATGACGGGTGCAGAGGACTGTGCTGGCTGGCAGTGAGTGCAGAGGGCTTGGTCCTCCCATGGGAGAGACGGATTTGCTGGGAGCCATTCTGGAGTCAGGCCAGATATGCCTGGGGCTAAAACTATTGCTGGCTTCCTCCAGTGGTTCCTAGCTGGGTGCAGACCCACAGAGACTGCTTGGATGGCTGTGAGCCCGAGGAGGCTGCTCTCAGGGCAGGCCTGCTAAGGTTGCCTACTACTCCACCCACGAACAGTTGCTGACTTGCAGGGATACAGTGCCATGATTTGGGTTGCTGTCTCCACAGGCTGTTTACCAGTGAATCTAGAGAGGACCCTGGAAGTGGATGTTTTTTTCTCTCTTTTTATTGTTTGTTTTGTTTATTATTATTATTATTTTAGTATGAGTGTGGTTTCTGCCCTCCTTTTGGGTGTGGTCTTGTTCTGTTCTCTTTTTTGTCTCTTTTGGCTCTCTTTTCCCTCAGTCTTCTGCAGTGGTTTCTCTAAGTTGGTGGGACCCATCTTTGTTCTCCAAACTACTTACAGTCTCCTTCCCTTTTCCCTTTTTCTGCTTTTTCTTAGATTCATTTTGGGTCCGGATCCTTAGGGACAGAATTGATATTTTCTGAACCTAAGTACTATACATGATTGTTTTGCATTCTGTTTACATGTTTGGGGGTTGTAAATCAGAGTTGGATCAGTTTACTTCTTTGTTGACTGTGTTTGGTGCTGTGGGTGCCACTGCAGCCAGAATTAACTCGATTGAACTGGATAGCTGTTGGCCTTGATGGTCCAGGACTGGGATTGACTGGGGGTAGCAGAGAGACCTCGGGCATGGTGCCAAGGAACTAGGGACTGGGCGAGGTGAGCAGTGGTTTCTCATCTCTGACAAACTGAGGAAGTGGGATTTTCCAATAGACTCGGAGCCCAGGAACCAGTTACACCTGGAAGATATCTCCAGGAAGTGCTCATCATCTGGAAGTCCTTAATATCACCATTAAAATAACCCACTGCAGGCAACTAACAGGTATCACTTTAGGAATTAAACTAAAAAAGAAAAGAAATGAGAAGACACTTAAACAGGTCACAACCCCAGACACCCAGTTCACCAAAAGCAAACCCAGGGGGCAATGAGGCTGGAAAATCTGAAAGCCCCCTACAAGGTTTCTTTGAAGTGGTAACAAAGCAATTGAAGGAGGTTTTGGAAAAAATGAAATTAGAAATAATCTCTCAAATAACCACAGAGATTACCAAAATACACACCATGCTTAGTGACGTTAGAGCAGATACAGACAAAAATATAAATGAGCTTAAACAAATTATGCAAGAACAACATAGGAAGCAAATGGATTCCATAAAGCAGATTCAAGCAGATATCCAGGAGAACAGAAACTCCACTGAAAGTATTTAAAGCAGATTAAGTCAGCTGGGCGTGGTGGCGCACGCCTTTAATCCCAGCACTCGGGAGGCTGAGGTAGGTGGAGCGTTGTGAGTTCGAGGCCGGCTTTGGCTACAACGTGAGCGCAAGGCCGGCCTGAGCTACATAGTGTGACCCTGCCTCAAAAAACCAGGGCTAGGGAGTTTGGCTCAGCGGCTTAAGTGCCTGCCCTGGCAAGCGCAAGGTTGTGAGTTCAATCCCCAGTGCCGCAAAAAAAAAACCAAAAAAACAAAGCAGATTAAGTCAGTGTGAGGACAGGATCTCAGATTTTGAAGATAGGCTTGCAGTTAGTGACCAGGAAAAGACAGATTCTTCAAAACTAGCAAGGGAACATGAGAAATCAATTCAGCAGCTGCTTGATGAGACAAAGAAAAATAACATGATTAACTGGAGTCAGTGAACAAGCAGGAGATACTACAAATGACATTAAAAACATCCTTAAGACATCATGTCAGAAAACTTTCCTGGTAGAGAAAAAGAATTTGACATACAAATAAGTGAGGCATATAGAACTCTAATTAGCAATGAAAAAAAAACTACTTCCAGGAGTATTATAGTCAAGATTCCAGAAATTCAACACAAGAATAAAATTTTAAAATCTGTTAGGGAAAAGCAACAAATCACCTATAAAGGAAAGCCCATCAGAATTACAGTGGACTTCTCAGCACAAACTCTCAAGTCAAGGAGAGCTTGGAGTGAAGTACTCCAAGTTCTAAAAGAAAACAACTTTCAACCCAGATTGATGTATCCCATGAAACTATCTTTCAAAATGAAGAAACAAAATACTTCCATGATAAGGAACAGTTGAGGAAATTCACGACCACTAAACCAGCACTCCAAAAGGTTTTGAAGGACATTTTAGAAAGGGATGATAAGTATTACAGCTTCACAAACCCCAATAGAAGGAATCCACCAGGAAAATAGAAAACAAAATGAAAAGGATAAGTCAATACGTATCAGTTTTAACCATCAATGTTAATGGTCTTAATTCACCAGTCAAAAGACATAGACTGGCAGAATGGATCAAGAAGCAAGATCCAACAATATACTGTATACAAGAAATACATTTAATTCAAAAAGATATCCATAGACTGAAAGCTAAGGGATGGAAAACAATACTCCATGCAACATGAGTCCAGTAAAAAGCAGGAGTGGCTATTGTATTTGCAGATAAAGTTAATTTTAAGCCAAGACTGATTAAGAGAGACAAAGAAGATCGCTATATATTGGTAAAGGAAACAATCCAAGAGGAAGAGATAACAATCATAAATATATATACAACAAATACTAGTGCACCCAGTTATATAAAAAAATTATTAACGGGCATGAAAAATCAAATAAGCCTTAATACAGTTGTATTGGGAGACCTCAATGCCCCGTTGTCACAAAAAGACAGGTCAACTAGACAAAAAATCAACAATGAAATATTAGGATTAACTCAAACCTTTGAGTAAATGAACTTAGATGTTTATAGAATCTTCCACCCTACAAGAGCAGAATACACATGATTTTCAGCTGCACATGGGACATTCTCCAAAATAGACCATATACTGGTTCATAGAACATGCTTGAGTAAATGTAAAGGAATTGAAATCATCCCATGCATACTATCACACCATAGTGCAATGAAATTGGTAATCCATGTCAAAGGAAACCACAAGAACTTCATTAGCACATGGAAATTAAATAGCACACTTCTGAACAATCAATGGGTCACAGATGAAATTAAAGAAGAAATTAGATAGTTTCTACAGTTGAACGACAAGGACAATACAACATACCGGAACTTGTGGGACACAATGAAAACAGTTTTAAGAAGGAAATTGCAATTGTAGGGGTGTTGTTTCCCTGGTTTTTCTCTCAGTGAGACTGTTGTTAGTGTACAGGAATGCTGTTGATTTTTGAGTGTTGATTTTGTGGACAGTTGCATTGCTAGGTCTGCTTATTGAATCCGAGGGTCTCTTGGTGGAGTTTTTGGGATCTTCTAGGTAGAGTATCATGTTATCTGAAACAAAATCTATGTATATAAAAAATCAGTTGTGACAGTCAGAGAAAAAGAATTTTTAGTGAAATGTAATTTTCTCAGGGTCAACTTCAGATTTTATTTTTAATGCGAAATGTTCATTTGAAAACAATTGTGTTAATAATTTGTTAGATAATGTTTCATGTCTATATTTTTTATCTTAAATAATTTTCCAGAATATCCAATATGCTGATGATTGTTGCTGTTTTGTTGGTTGGTGTGAAGTTGTTATATTTTGATTTATTTTCCTCTTGTTTAAAATTAAAAAAAAAAAAGAAATCTTACAGGAACACCAAAGAGTTCTGCTATGAGGACACCACTCTAGCTCAGTTCTTTTGCCTGTTAAGGTAAGTTTTGTGCTAATAATTTTCTGGATAGGGTTTCATGTCTATATCTTATACCCTAAACAATTGCTGTGAATGTAACAATATGCAATGTGCTGATTATTGTTACTCTCCTATTGGCCTGTTGTGAAATTCTGTTTTACTGTAATCTCTTGTTTTTCTTCTGTTTAAAATTAAAAAAAAAAAAAAAGTTGCTAACCTGATCTGCTCTCTCAGATTTACCGTTCAAAAATCCCTCTAAGCAGTTCTCCCACTGCAAACTGATCAGTGTCCCCTTATCCTCCTTTATTCCATCCTGTTTGACTTTCTGGCCTTTCTGCCCATGTCTCTAGCCGGCAAACCCTGATAATGGCCAACAGTAAGAGCTTAATAGCTATTCGCTGATGTAATACCTTTCTTTGCCCCCACTATTGTTCTATCAGTCTCTTTCTGAGACGCAAACATAGTACCCATATCACGATAAGAAGCCTGCTCTCCTCTTGTTTACTGTAGCTAGAATGGGAGGTTGTATCTTTTGCATATTATACTCTTTCTCTCCTTATTAATTGGGTAAAGAGCAGGGAAAGTTGGACTACATAATGGTTGGTGTTTCTAGAAAATTTTTTATTATTATTACTGACTGGCCTGGCATTGGGTGGTGACTTTAAAGAGATGAAATAAAATAATGACAACTAACTTTTATACTGAGATTTTCTTAACGTGTCTTTTATTCACTCAAATTATCTCATTAAAATTTGCAAAGATCCTTTGAGGCTATTAATACTATTCATCTCACATGGAAATAGAGGCCAACGAAGTTTAAGGTTACACTAGTAGAAAATACAGCAGAGGCCAAATTGAAATCTCTTGGATCTGGACCCGTTAAATAAAATACAGAGAGAAAGAAGAAAAACGGAAACAAACCAAAAAAACAGGGCAGCCCTGGGAACACACTTAGGGGGCAGAGCCCTGCAGGAAGGAAGTGCGCCCTCGGATTCTTCGTTCAGGCTGGAGAATTTGTGGACTAGGGGAGACGGAAGCAGTCTGTGGAAGGCCTAGGGTGGTGACGTGGAGGAGGACTAGGTTTGGATTGGGAAAGACCCGCAGTCCCTCTGGAGAATCTCGCCTGAGTTTTTCCCAGGACTTCAGGAAATGGGGCTTTGCTTGATCCTGCGCGGCCACCGTAGAGTCCCCGTTGCCATGACTCCTGGATTCCGAAGCCAACGCGGAGGGGCAGCCTTAGAGGTGAAGGGAGTCCCGGGAGCCTGAGTCTGGCTTCTAGGGGCAGCGAACCGGAGAGGTGCCATGGGCCGGAGTAAGCGACCCCAACCCCCACCTCCTTGTCCTCTCGCGGGCTTCGTGCCGGCTCCCAGGGGACTCTCGCTGCCAGCCTGAGGCCACCGCGACCCCTCTCGGCCCTTGGATCCCAGCCGGGCCCCTCGCCCACTGCACACCAGCAGTGCCGGGTCCTCGCCCGCAGCCTCGCCTTCGGGAAGAGGCCCAGGTTCCCGTCTGTGAGATGGGCGTGGACGGAAAGGCAGTGGGCTTGATGAACGAGGCGGCTGAAGGGGGCTTGGGGCTCGGCCTGGGCGCTCGGAGCTGGGGAGGCGGGTGCAGGACAGCGCGCTCCTTGCCTAGCTGTGCGGTCCTGGACTTGTTCTTGGGACGCAGCCGCCGCCAGACCCATTCAGAGAGGCCGTGCGGTCTGGTAGTTGAGTGCCGTGACTCGGGGGGAGGAGTTAAATCCTCCGCCACCTGCTGCCTCTGTGACTCGGAGCCAAGGATTTTGCTTTTGGGCCCCAGCTCCCTCATCCCCAGAATGAAGCACAGTACTATTTTACAGGCGTAGTAAATGTAATCTCCACAAATGGCAGTTTCCTACAGTCCTTCCTATCACTTATTGTAAAAGTGCCATAGTCAATGCTGTTTTCCGCAAGATACAGTGCTGCTGATGGGGTTTCTGACCTGGATTGGCTGACAGCCTGGGGAGGGGGGACGTGGAGGGAGTGGTAACCCCCCCATTCTTAACCAGGTGCTGGTGTTTTCTCCTGGAGCTGTTACTCATCTTTACTTTCTTTGTAGATTATGCCTCGTTGTCATTCTCTGAATCTCCCCCCTTTCATTTATTAAATCATTGATTTATTAGGCCTAGAGTGCCCGCCCTGGGGCAGGGCTGAGAATACAGTGGTAAATAAGGCAGAGGTGGCCACCTTCCTAGGAGGGAAGGCCGGCACTTACAGAGGTCATGATTGAGGCCTAGTGAGAGAGGGGTGGCCGGGTCCTGACCCCTGGGGCAGGTGGAGGCTTCTCTCAGGGAGCAGTGTTGTCTGGAAAGCACAATGGATCCCTGTGAAATCCTAGAGGTGAGAAAGCGTGCGACCCCTTAGCGGCCAGCCTAGGTGGATGGCAGAAAGAAGAGATGGAAGACTTGAGAGAAAGGTAGGCAGGGATCAGGTCATGCAGGTTTTGGCGTTGTACTGAGAAATTTGAAAACTGTAATATTTCATTTCACTGAAGAGCAGGGGAAACAACACAGTTTTATTCATGGACCTGATTTGGCCATGTAGGGATTCAAGTGGGAAGAGGGTAGACTTCAAAGCCCTGGCAGCAGGAACGGAATAGCCACTCTCCCCACAGATATCTGTTATGCACCAAGCTCAGTTAAGATGCTTTGCAGGTGTTCTTCTGTTTGGTCTTCCCAGTAGCCTTTTAAGGGAAGGATGAATTGCTATCATTGTCCATTTTTAGAGGTGGTGACTGAGGAAGAACTGGAAACTGAATCCTCACAGGTAGTCTCTAGATCCCGCAGTATCCCATGCTAAATCCAAGGCAGGGTGGACACATTGGAAAGATTCAGGTGGAAAGGGCGGTTCTCTCCACTTTTGTGGCACAGTCTCTCTCCCCGGTGTTTTACTGTAAATGACCTGTGACTCACTAAGATCTCTGCACATTTCTGGAAGACCTACCTCGTGTATACACAGCGTATTATTTTTCTTTGAGTACTTAGTAGGATTCATCAGTGGAGACACGTGTGCCACAGATTTTTGGGGGGAAGATTTGTCACTACACATTCATTTACTTTGAAAGGTGGAGGGCTCTTTGTCTTATCCATATCCCGTGACTAAACTGGTGATTTCCATTTTTTAAGGGATTTACCCATTTAATATAAAAGTTCTTCAATTTATTGACATAAAGTGATTTGTACTGTTTCTATATTGTCCTTTTATTGTCAATATAATATATATCATATCATCTTTTTAATTCCTAATACTGGCAATTTGTGTCTTTTCTCTTTTTTATTGTTAAGTTCAGGTAGTTTACCAGTTATATTTTCCTAAATCTTAAATGTTTCTATTTTTGGCTATCTTTTTGATTTCTGTTAGAATCTTTATTATTTACTTTCTTCTACTAATGTTTGTTTTATTTGTTCTTTTCCTAGTTTCTTAAAGTGGAAGCTAATGCTTATGACCTTTTTCTCATTAGCATCAGTGCTATGCATGTCCCTCCAAATAATCTTTTAGCTGCATCCCACATGCTTTGATACTCTGGTGTTTCCTTTTTTCATTCTGTTCAAAATACTAACTTTCCTTTTGATTTTCAGATGCCCAGTGTTTCAAAAAGTATTACTTTCATGCATTTAGTCTGGAATTTAAGTTATTTTTAGCTGGGAGGATAAATCTTATCCTATGACTTCATGCCCAGAACCTAAAATTTCAGCTACTGTTATGGCTAAGTCTGGTCCTGCTCCTCAGCTTTCTCACCGTCCGGTTTCAAAAATGAAACTTCCTTTATATGCTACCAGTGCTGTCTTTTGGTTTTCACAATTAGCTTTTGTGTCCCCCCCCCGCCGCCGTCCCCAGTATTGGGGATTGAATCCAGGGCCCTCTCACTAAGATATATCCCAATCCCAAGCCCTTTAAAAAATACTGTCAGTGTCTCACTAAGTTCCTAAATTTCCCAGGCTGGGCTTGAATTTGGGATCCTCCTGGATTCCTCCCAAAGTGCTGGAATTATAGGTGTGCACCACCATAGCTGGTCCCGCCTAGCTTTTAATAGCCAAGTAGCATCTCAGCCTTTCCTTGTCAATTGTGCTTAGCCACGACCACCCAATACAACTGTCCTTTAATTTACAGGTCCCCTATATTTCTGTAATACATGATAGTCATGCTCACTAGAGAATTCTCTTCCACTGGTATCCCATCTCTTCTCAACAGCAGTGAAAGTCTTAACAATTGCACAGCTGTATCCAACTACAAATCTCAACTAGCATCTGTTTTCATGGACCACTTCTGGTATCAGCTCTTCCAGGATGGGCTCTCCAGGACTCAGACTTTTAGATGGAGATCAGCATACAGGAAGTATAACAGAGAAGCTTCTTGGAGTGGGACTCAGTAGGGAAGAAGGCAAGAGTAGGCAGAAGGAGGATTTGGGCAGAGATACATTTCAACAGATGCCCCAGTTAACCAACCCCAGGAGCTCTAAACTTGAAATGGACCTTCTGACTTGCCTAGGTTGGGTGAAGGCCTGTACCTCTATGGCCCCATGTCAACCAGTCATTGAAAGTGGTCTTACCTGGGAAAGGATATGACCTTGAATGAGATGTCACCCTTCAGCACAGGCAGCTCCCAAAGAAATGAGCAGCTGAGGCTGGCTGCTGGCAGAGCTCCCAACAGTTAGAGGAATTAATCTTCCAGTTTTGAGAAGCCAGCAAGCACACTGCATCATCAAAGGTGGCCTGAGATGCCCTCTGCTCATTTGTTTATCTGGAAAACTCGCATTTCACAATTCAGCTCAGGCTTGCCCTCAATGAAGTCTCTTCTGACCTCTCTCCCCTGCCCTAACAACACTGACCATTCCTGCCTTTGTACACATCACACACACATCACACATGCTCTCTGCTTCTGTTAATGCCCCACTTTGTGAAATAGTAACTCCTTCAATAGCCCCAAAAAGTATCACTGGGTTTTAGGGTACTAATAATGCTCTTTATGATGACTCTGGTTCAGTAAGAAAAGGCAGAGCAAACATGTAATTCTGGTTTTGAAAGTTTCTTTTGCTGATGGCAGCAAGATAAAAAGCCTATATACTTAAAGAGGTGAACTTCACCTATTTGTGACTCCTTTTTTTCTATTAAATCTGTTTCATATATGTGTCTGCTAGACCTCTCAAGATGTTTGAAAATTCTGACAAGTCTGCTAGAAAAATCTATCGACTTAGTTTATTCTGTGAGAAAGATAGGGCTTCTTACATAACCTGATGAAAAATCTGAAGGAATGAATATTAAATTGTTGGTATTAGAAGTTTCTAGGACATTGATGAGTATAGGGAAAAGCTTTGTGGAAGTAAAAATAGCAGGGCAGCCTCTAATCTCAGAAACTTTTCCTCCTGCCCTTTGTTCTGCAGTTATCTTAACGATACTCAAATTATAGAGAACTCAGTAGTGTTAGGGGGCTGGAAAAAACCTAAGATGACTAATCAGTTTGATTAAACCTTAGGATTTCCTGGTAGCATCTTTAAGTTAAGATAAATAGTACCTGTGATTAAAGCTGTCAATATCCTTCATCAAGCACTAGTTCCTCTAATCGTGCAAATACTGGTTAGCACCTTCTTCTAGGGTCAGATACTTTTTCTCCATCTGAGTTTTGTGTTTTACTATTTGAAATTTTCTAAAATTAGTAAAGGAAAGCAGAGTTTCACATACTACCTTGACAAGTTTGTCTATACCATCTAATAGGTATTATGATACCATCTCTCTTGAAAGACTTATGATTACATTAATACTTCCAAAGAATTTTTAAATTCCTAAAAGTACACAGAAGTGCAGTAGCGCGTTATTCGAAGTGAGAATTTCTAAAGCAGACCAATGCTTTTTGGGGTTAAAGAGTGTTTGCTATAAATTAGATAGTACTATCTGTAGAACTGCAGAAGGCTCTTTATTTAAACATGTCAAACATTATAATCTCCATGCATCATATAGATGATCTTACTCATTTCTTAATGGGAACAGTGTTTTTTGCATTGGTGTTTGTCTCTGTAGGTGAACCAGTTTTGTGTAACAAGTTTCTTGAGTGTTATAAAACAGCATGCCACAAAGCAGTTGGCTTACTGTAGTAGAATTCAGAAAAGGGCCACTGGGAAATTTTATACTGTCACAGGTCCACATTGCTCCCTGTGATTTTCCATTAAAAAAAAATCTATCCTAATTCGGAATAATTGTTATTATTGGGCAACTTCCCTATTGTGCTGACTGACTGTTGAGCCCTTGTCTTCTGTGTGTGTGTGTGTGTGTGTGTGTGTGTGTTTAGGATAAGGTGCATGTGTGTGTATGTGTGAATTAGTCATTAATGCTAAGGGAATGTCCCATATCCCCACCTCCTTTAAGATAATAGTGATTTTCATCATAATTATCATGGTTAGGAAATGCTGACCAACCTAATTCGTATTATCTGCATGCCTCTAAAATGGAAGATATTACAATTGATTACAAGTGGTCAGTTTTGCACACATAATAGCATGATGAAAATGGATTTTAAATTTTAAGAGACATAACGGGAGAATATGGAAAGATATTTGGTACCAGTAGGAACTTCATCAACCCTGTGAATCTTCAAGGACCAATTGGAAAAACCTTTAAGACTGTACAGCTGGAGAAGCCTGTGATAGATATCTTTTTTTAAAAAAATTTATTTTTATTAATACATATTTGCCATACATAATGATCACATTTATCACAGGGAATTTGTACCTGTACATAATATGTCTCAATTCTTTTTTTCCATTCCACTTCCCTCCCTCCCACCCCCTTACCTTTCCCCATTCACAAAAGTTTTGTTTTCATTTTTTCTCTTCCATTATTATTTAAAAAATCCTTTTCTTTTCCTCCTTTTCCCTTTCCTGTATTCCACTTCCCCACTGAACATGTTCCTCTCATTTCCCAATATCTATCCTCTATTTTGCTTTTTATTCTTCGGGTTTCTCACATAAGAGAAACAGTGTGATATTTAAACTTGCATGTCTGATTTATTTCCCTTAACATTATGATCCGTAGATGACTCAATTTTATCCTTCTTTATGGCAGACTAGTATTCTTGTCTACATAAATACCACATTATCTATATCTATTCATGTATTGATGGGCATATGGACTTTTCCAAAATTTAGCTTTCATACTTTGTACTGCTGTAAATATTGGTATGTATATGTCACTGTGTTATGATGCTTTTAAATCTTCTGAGAAGATATCCAGAAGAGGCACAGGTGGGTCAAATGGACCCTCTAGTTTTTGAGGAATCTCTATACTGATTTCCATATGGTTATATCAATTTACATTCCAATCAAAAATGAAGAAGGGACTCTTTTCTTCCACAGCCTTACCAGTGTTTGTTATCAGTTGATTTCTTGATGATAACCATTCTTTCTGGAGAGAATCTCAGTATGATTTAATTTGCATTTCTCAAATGATTAGTGATGTTGAACTTTTTATTCTCATACATTTGTTTGCTGTTTGTATTTCTTCATCTGAGAAGTGTCTGTTCATTTGAGATGCCCATTTTTGATTGGGTCTTTAAATTTGGGGGAGGTCTGATTTTCTTAAGTTCTTATATATTCTAGTTGTTAGTCCTTTGTCTGAGAAGTAGCTGGTTAAAAAGTTTCCCATAGTGAGGGTTGTCTCTTCACTCTCTCGGTGGTTTATTTCACCATGAAAAAGCTTTTTAATTTGATATGACCCCAGTTGTTGATTCTTTATAGTATTTCCTGTGAAATCAGGGTTTTGTTCGTAAAAGTTTGACCTACACCTACGTCTTTGAGAGTTTTACCTGTTCTATCTTCCAGCAGATTAAGTGTTTCTGTTTTTATATTTAGATCTTCAATCCATTTTGATTTGAGTTTAGTGCATGGTGAGAGATATGGGTCTAGTTTTAGTCTTTGACATGTGGAAAAGGCAGTTTTGCAGTACCACTTATTAAGGAAGGTATCTTTCTTCTCATGAAGATGTTTGGCCCCTTCATCAAAGATAAGTTTGCTGAGTTGTTTCTGCATCTTCTATTCTGTTCCACTAACATATGTATCTTAGCAAGTACCATGCTGTTTTTGTCATGGTAGCTTTGTAATATAACTTCAAATTGCAGATTGTGATGTTTCTGCCTTGCCCTTGTTGCCCAGAATTGCTTTTGCTATTTTAGGTCTCTTCTGTTTCCATATAATTTTAGGATTGTTTTCTGTAGTTCTCTGAGAAATGGTATTGGTATCCTGATTGGAATTGAATTAAATCTGTATAACAGTTTTAGAAGTATGGCCATTTTCACTATTTTCTTTCTGCCTATCCCAGAACAGGAAATGTCTTTCCATTTTCTACTATCCTCTTTAGTGTCCTTTTCCAGAATACTGTAGTTTTCAATGTAAATGTTTTTCCTTCTTTTGTTACATTGATTCCAAAGTATTTTGATTTTATTGATGCTATTAAGAAAAATTTTGTTTCCTGATTTCTCTCTTAGTGAGTTTGTTATTTACAGGAATGCTACTGATTTTTGAGTGTTGACTTTGTAACTTGCTACATTACCAAATTTGATTACTAAATCTTGGAGTCTTTTGGTGGAGGTTTTAGGGTCTTTCATGTCATTAGCAAATAATGGTAATTTAACTTCTTTCTTTTATATCCCCATTCCTTTTATTTCTTTCTCTTGTCTAATTGCTCTGGCTAATACCTTGAGAACTGTATTGAACACAAGTGGTGATAATGGCATCTTTGTTCCTGATTTTAGAGTGAAAGCTTCTAGCTTTGGAACATTTAGTATGATGTTGACTGTTGGTTTTTGATTATGAGTTTTATTAACTTGATATAAAGACCTTCTAATCCAATTTTCAATAGGCATTGTTTTTTTTATCATAAATGGGTGTTGGATTTTGTCAAAGGCTTTTCCTGTGTCAGGTGAGATGAACTTGCTTTCTTTTTTCCTTGGGTTTGTTAATGTGGTGTATTACATTTAGAGATTTGTGTATGTTGAACTATCCCTGCATCCCTGGGATGAATCCTACTTGTTCATGGTGTATAACATTCTTGATAATTTTCTGTATTCTGTTTGCTAGTGTATTATTGAGGATATTTGCATCTATATTCACTAAGGAGATTAGTCCATATTCCTCTTTTTTGGTTGAATCCTTTTCCAATTTTGGTATCAGGGTAATACTTGCTTCCAGGAATGACTTTAGGAGTATTGCTTTCCTTTTAGTTCTGTTAAAAAGTTTGAGGAGCAGTGGCATTATATCTTGTTTAAAGTTCTTGGAGAATTCACAAGAATCCATCCAAACCTAGACTTCTTTGTTGGTAGTTTTTTTTTATTCTTCAATTTCATTGACTGATATATGATTATTTAGAATTTTTATATCTTCAGGGTTGAGCTTTGATAATTTATATATATCTAAGAATCTGTCCATTTCTTCTGAGTTTTCAGTCTTATTAGAGTACAAGTTCTTTAAATACTGATGATCTTGGATTTATGCAGGATTCATTGTGATTTCAACTTTTCCATTTCTAAATGAATTTGGGTCCATTTTTTTTTATTTTAAAGATAGTAAAATCCAACAAAGCAAAACAGAACAAAGCCAATCAAAACAACGCAGCAAAATTGGTACAAAACCTCAAAGCAGGATACTAGAAAAACAACAGTAGCTGCCATAATGTATCTTGTTATCTTCACAGTAGAGTTGTCCATTCCATCAGGTATAGCAAAATCAAACCAAAACAAAAGAAAATAAAACCAATCAAAACAGAATATTGAATAAAGCAAAAACAATCAGAACAAAGCAAAACAATGAGAATAATATTGGATTTTAAAGACAAGACAGAAGGGAATCCCCTATACTTGCTATATTGCATACTATCATCCTCCCAACAGATGCTCAGACCACTGGCCCCAGACCTGCAAAATCAGCCAAACAATGCAAGCATTTATTTGCTTTATGTAGCTTAACTCAGCCTGTCCTCGGAACCAACAGGTTGCTTATGCGGGGGAAGGGGGCTTGATTCTTACTCCGCGAGCCAGTAGGCTCACAGGAGGCGCTGACTTTTGCCTTCCTGGAAGGCGCACACAGCTTACCAGAAAGGCTGGCTAGTTGGCTTCTTGATGGATCCTCCAGTCCCAGCACAGTTTTTTTTTTTTTTCCTTTTTTTTAATAAGGTTGGCTGAAGGTTTGTCTATTTTATGTAATCTTTTAAGTTAGGTTTTTCTTTGTTTGTTATTTGTTTTATTTGGTACTGGGGATCAAACTCACAACCTTGCACTTGCCAGGTAGGCGCTGTGCCACTGAACTATATCCCTGGCCCTATTTTATTTAATCTTTTAAAAACAAACTTTTTGATTCTTTATATTGTTTTTTTTGTTTTTGTTTTTGTTTTTGTTTTTAATCTGGGAATCAAACTGAAGACCTCACACTTGCTAGGCCAGCTCTGTGCCACTGAGCTCTAGCCCCAGCTCTATTGTTTTCTTAATCTGCTTTTGTCTATATAATTTCCTTCCTTGGAGGAGCTTTGGGTTTGCCTTACTCTTGTTTTTCTAGAAGTTTGAGGTTCAACTTTAGGTTATTTACTTGAGTTCATTCTTTTTTTCTGATGTGGGAATCCAAAACTATAAATTTCCCTCTTTGAACTGCTTTCATTGCATCCCATAAATTCTGGTATGTCATATCAGCATTATTGTTTAATTGTACAAATTGTCTAATTTGTTCTTTAATTTTATTTGTGACCTGTTGGCTGTTCAGGAGGGTATTATTTAATTTCCATGTGTTTATGTAGTTTTTGTCCTTTTTTCTTTTGCCCATGTGTTTATGTGTTTTTTGTCCTTAAATCTAATTTCACTGCACCTTGATCTAATACTATGCATGGGATAATTTCTATTCCTTTGCATTTACTTAAGTATGTTTTATGAATTAGTATGTGGTTTACTTTGGAAAAAGTCCTGTGTGTGGCTGAGAAGAATGTGCGTTCTATTGTTAAGTGGAACGTTCTATAGGTATCTACCAAGTCCATTTGTTCAAAGGTTTGATTCGTTTCTGATATTTCTTTGTTCATTTTTTGTTTAGTTTATCTGTGTACTTGTGAAAGTGGGAAATTGAGGTATCCATTACAATTACATTAGTAGTTATCTGATTTTTCATATTCCTTAGTTTTTGTTTTATATAGTTGAGTGCACCAATATTCGATGCATATGTATTTATGATTATTATCCTTGCCTCTTGGATTGTTCCCTTAAGTATGTAGTGATCTTCTTTGTCTCTTCTGATTAGTCTTGGCTTGAAATCCACTTTGTCTGCAAACAGACTAGCTACCCTTGCTTTATAGGTCCCTATTGCATAAATCATTGTTTCTATCCTTTGAATTTGATTTACTTTTTGAGGTAAATGTGTTTCTTTTATGTAGCATTGTGGTGGATTAAGTACTGGGCAACTTGTAACACCCAGCTTAGCTGAATGAGGGTGATGCTGGCTGTGAATGGCTCACCTGAGGATTGTTGCCAACAACATAAAAGGAAAACTGGAGGGAAAGATGGTATGCTGTTGATTTTCCTGGAGAAGCTGGTCATGCTGGCTTTCCTAATATGAACTCAGCTGTTCTCATTGTCAAAGGAGCTTGTGACCTTGCTATTGATGAGGGCAACCACAGTTCTCCTTGGGGGAGCCCTGGTTCTTACTTTGAGTGTCACTTTCCGGCTCCAGTGCAGGTCTCTCGACCTTCTGACACAGATCCTTCATCTCGCTGGTGCAGACTTTCTAGCTTCCACCACTCACCTTTGGGCCTTCCCAGTGTTGATCTTTGGTATAGACTTGCATGAGACCTTGTTGTGGGCTCTAGGCCTCCATCTGGATTTGTGGGAGGACATTGCCATGGGCTCTAAGTCTTCAGCTGTACTCATGTAGGACATTGCCCTACAGGCCCTCAGCTGGATTCTTTGGGTCTTTAGTGTGTGGGCGGTTTATTTACACCCTTCTGCATTTGACTTTTTTGGGTGAATATTATAATTCTATAAATTTTGTGTCCTGTATTAAATACATTCCTTTGAAAGCCCTGACTACAATAAGCTTATTGTTAGGTCTTGTTTCTTGATCCATTCTGCCAGTGTTTCTTTTGATTGGTGAATTGAGATGATTCACATTGGTGGTTAAATGACAGGTGTTGACTTATCTTTGTCATTATTTTATTTTCCTGTTGTTGGTTCTCTTTCTTTCCCTTCTATTTAATTTCTTGCCTTGACTGGTGGATTCATTCTGTTGAGATTCTTGTAATTATTGTTCTCATTGTCTTTTCGTACAATAGCCTTCAGAACCTTTTGGAGTGCTTTTTTGGTGCTCTTTAATGTGAAAATATCTTATTTCTCCATCAATTTTGAAAGATACCTTTGTAATGTACATCAGTCTGGGCTGGGTGTTGTTTTCTTTACATCTTGAAACACTTCACTTCATGCTCCCCTTGACTTAAGGGTGTGTGTTGAAAAGTCTGCTTTAATTTGGATGGTTTTTATTTTACAGGTGATAGTTTCTGTTTTCTCTAACAGCTTTTTTAGTCTAGTCTTGTGTTGAATTTCTGGAATCTTGACTATTATTGTCTTGGTGTAGTTTTCTTCTTATTGTGGCTATTTGGGGTTCTGTATAGCTCACTTTTCTGTATGCTGAACTCTTTCCCCATGTTTGGAAATTGTCTGCTATTACATTTGTTAAAATGTTTTATGGCCCTGTACTAGCTTCTGGTTTTTCATTTATTTCAATTATTCTCATATTATTATTATTATTTGCATTGTTTAGCAGCTGTTGGACTGATTTTTGTGATCCATTGCTATTTTTAAGAAGTCTTTCATTTGATGATTTCTAGCCATAACTCCCTGTTCTAGATCTGGTATTCTATCTTTACATTGGTTTAGTCTGCTGTGTGAATTTTTAATCTTCTGGATAGCTATTTGAATTTGTTTTATAGCATCCAGTTCTTTGTTGAACATTCATGGTTTCCCTGTCTTTCCTAAGTTGGGGATTATGGGTTGTATCTTGCTTCTGTGTTTTCTCATTTTCTATTTTTTTGCTAATTTCTTTTTTTGCATTGAGGCTTGTAAATTACTTATGGTATGTAGCTTTATTAGTCGTATCAAGACCTCTTAAGAAAATTACTACTTTTCAGAGACATCTTTTAGGAATAGCTGGTTTCTGGTCTTTGAGTCTGTCCCAGGCCAGGACCTTGACTCTTCTGTTTATTAGGGATGAAAGTTGCAGCCTATTTGGCCTAGCACCCAGCTCTTTTGTGCTTGGCTGTGGTATTGTTCATGACCCCCAGACAATCTAGGGTATTGGCATACAAGGAAGGTCAATTGGTCGCAACATTGTGTAACTTTGGGTAAAGTAGTACAATTATTAACAATGGTAGCATCAAATGCAGCCTGGAAAGTGATAAACTATGATAACTAATAACTTTCCACCTTTTCCCTAGGTACAAAATTTGTAATTATGTAATAAAATCTAAGAAAAATCAGAAAATTATATACAGTAAATTCCTTAAGGGAGAAAATTTATAAGGGAAAAGAGGAAAACATAGAGAAATAAAAGGAGAAAAATTAATTTAGAAGTAAGGCTGAAGTACAGAGTAAGATTACCGAAACCCTAGGAAACTGGTTAACAAGATAGGAGGGAAGGAAAGAAGGTGAAAACAAAAATAAGAACAAAACAAAACTAAAAAACAACAAAATAGTAAAGTTCACACTAAAACAAACAAACAAAAAAACAAGCAATCAAAAACAGAAAAAAAAAAAAAAAAACCAGAAAAGAAAAAAGAAGTTTCTCTGTGATTTCCAGAAGTTTCTCTGTGATTTCCAGTCTGTAGCTACCTTCTGTGGTCTACTGTTTTGTCCCAGTGTCCATTCAAGGTGTAATTCTGCTCTCACTTGTAGAAGAGGGAGGCAGTCAGAGCCCAGATCCATGCTGGATAATCCCAGCAAGCTGCCAGTAGAATTAGTGGTTGTTGCCAGTTCTGGGACTTTCAAATCTATAGAAATTCAGGTTGAACCTGACCTCTGATCATGGAGCCTGCGTCATTTAGCTTGTAGTACTCTGCGTGACTCTTGCCAGCATGACTGTGGCTCCCTGATCATGGACATCTCTGGGTTGTCCCTCACTCAGTCACTGTGGGAATTTACCACTGGGTGTGCTGAGATAAGGCCAACTCCTAGCTGCTGTGAGTCCAGGTTTAGTTAGCCCCTCCCTAAAATGGCATCCAACTAGACACCTCCAGGGGATACGGCAGATGCTTGAACTGGAGTCACTCACCAGGTGTTGTAGTGCACAGCATCCACAGCTGTGTTATACTGGTGCATTTTTCTCTGGAGGCCTCTGGGGTTGCCAGCTTTCACTATGTCTCTAGATTCAATCTTCCTTTCTCTCACCACAAGCCAAGATCCAGGGAGAAAGTGCAGATTGCCCCTTCATTTCACTGTATCGTGGTCTGTCTCTTCAATTCCTCTGTAGGCTCCAATTTTCCCTTCGGATCTTTTCTGGGTCCTGGGGATCCACCTCCTGTTTCTTTTCTTATCCAAATTGTTATTCCAAGTCTCAGAGAGGCCGATTTCTTGCTGCTTTCCACTCCACCTTTCCCCCAGAAGTCAATAGATAGATACCTTTAGTGATCCCAAGAGTCAGGTGGGTTGCGTTGCTGCTCGTGTGGCCACAGAAGGCTGGAGAGAAGGTGATGCTTAGGGTGCTGAAAGAACCTCCCTGAACACGTCCAGCTTAACCATGGATGGCAGCTCCTGTGGGGTTCAAGTTATTTAGAGTACATCTTCAAAGTGGGTACCGCCCTAAGCTGCAAGCAGGATCTGGGGCAAAAATATAAGCAGTAGCCTATATGTCAAGTTAGAAATCAAACTGCTATATAAAATGCAGCTTCTTTCCTTGGTAAGGGACATTGTAGCTTCATAACAACCCCAATGGCTACATATAATGTACATTTCTCAGATTCCTAGAAATTCTGTGTCACAGCACGGTGGGTTGGAGAGAGCTGATCCTCTGGCCTACAGTTACGTCCCTTCTGGTCACTGACTATATCCTGGTCCCCTGTGCTCATGTATAAGGAGGATCCCCCAGATTATACATCCAAGTGATCCATAGCCCTGGCGGCAAGCAGCTGTTCTTTGGATGCACTGGGTGTGGGGAGGTGTGCCCGATGGCACAGTCTGTCTTTGGAAATGAACCTGGAGAAGTGGCCAGTGGGAAGATTGGGCACTGACTTGGGAGCCTTTGGGCAGTGAACCTCATAAGAGGCGAGCACGTAGTTTCTCAATGGGCACATCCTCCTGGCTGCATGGCCTCCAGGTCTAATGGCAGCAGAGCCTCCAGTGTATACTTACCTGCTCCATGGGTTTCTGAGGTATCAGTCACAGACACACAGGCCTGGAGGATCTAACTGATAGTTTTAGCTCTCATATTTGATTAAGATAGTGCAGATGATATTGGTCATGCCATCTCATCCCTTTACCCACCTTGCATGTTTTCTAACAGAATATTTTGTAGATGAGTTACACAGAGACAATTCCTTTTAGTTTATATAGCAGCTTTGTCTATACACAAATTGGTTGTGCCCATTAATTTATTATTGGTGGATTCATAGTATCAGAACAAACCACTGTTTGTGTGTGTGGGGGGGGTAGTTTCTTTCAGACTTGGTTTTCAGGAAGTTGTTTGTTTGTTTGTTTTTTCCCTCAATTCCTCATCGGATAAATGCAAATCACAATTCTACATATTTGTACTTGGGAGCATATAAAGCATTTAGAATAGTTCCTGGCATCTCCTAAATGACAATGAATGAGTCTTTATTATCCCCTGGGGTGGACATGCAGTATTTCCACATTCTACCTAAAATGTGTGGATTTAAATATGTCGGTAATCTTCTAATAGCACTGGAAGGTACCAGATTTTTCCATTGTCTTTGTCCCTTTGGTTTTGGTGCATTTTATATTTATTAGAACATGTTTGCAGTGCACAATGATGACATTCATCATGCATCATTCGTCCATCTACATAACACATCTTAATACCCCCCTCCCTCTCCTCCCTCCTCCCTCCATCTCTTGAGCCTGTTTTTATTTGCAAATGGTCTATCATTTTGCAAAGTTGGTTCATGATTTTGTCCCTGACTCCAGCAGTGGACCATGACATCATCTCCTGTGTCCTGGTGCCATTGTCATCACATACTCTGTACCTGGGCAGCCCAGTACTGCATACTGTTCTTGTTAGGGTGTGGGAGCACTCATCGCTGCTCCTAATATGAGCAGCTTTTTTATTCTTCCTGAAGACGGGACAAGTATTGGTTGCTTTGTGAGACTTTAATCCAAGACCTAGGGCATTCCTTTCTTTTCTCCTAAGTTGTAGTTAATAAATACTGGTTAAATGAATTAAAGAATGAACTTTCGTTACTGTATAGTGGGAGATGTTTTCATATTTCTGTCCTCTGTCAGCCAGAGTGTATATCGCAGTAGAAGTTAATCCGTCTCAGATCAGATAGCGAATCTCATACACTTGGACATGGTACCACCACAAGTGTCCATACCAACATTCTTATCGCCATTAGCTGTCAACGTCTGCAGTCAGCAACTGTATGTAGACCTTATGCATGCAAAGACAAGACCTAAGAGATCATCCTCTTTCTTCCCTTTGACTTATATCATGTACAAAACTGCAGAAGAAGGTAGCACTTCTCTGATCTCTTTCCTTT